>PVLC010005138.1:6436-21602 GCA_004027655.1 Graphiurus murinus
ACACACACACACACACACACACACACACACACACACACACACACACACACACACACACACGGAGGGGAGGGGGAGGGGAGGGGAGGGGAGAGGGGAGAAGGGAGAGGAAGAGGGAGAGGGAGAAGAAATTAGGCCAGTTACTATATGAGATACTGAAAACAGAACCGCAAGTCAGCAAAAGCCTTCTCCTTATTTCCTTAGACTTTTCAAAAAAAAAAATTTCAAGTACCTACTACACAATTTCAGGTTCCAGTCACAGTCATAAATCAAGCCAGAAGAACATTCAAATACCATTTATATCAATTATCTGTTCTAAGAAGGAGCAATGCTTGACTAACTCAAGAGAAAAATATGAAGGCCTTCTGAAGGAACTCTTACCAATTCCCCAGTCCCCTTTTTTTCTTCCTTCTTCCTTTTTTATTTTATTTTTTGGTACTGGGGATTGAACCCAGGGCTCTCTACCACACTGAGTTGCGTCCCAGCAGCCTTTTTTTTTTTTTTTTTTGCGGTACTGGGATTGAACTCAGGCATTCTACCTCTGAGCTACACCCCCAGCCCTATTTTTTATTCTTTATTTTGAAACAGGGTCTCACTAAGTTTCGGAGGACCTTACTAAGCAGCTGAGGCTGGCCACAAACCCAAATCCTCCGGTCTCAGCCTCTCAAATGCTGGGATTACAAGTGTGCGCCACCACGCCCGGCTCCAGCAGCCCTTTTTTGTTTTTTATTTTGAGATAGGGTCTTACTAAGTTATCACATGCTGGCCTCAAACCTGCAGTCCTCCTATCTCAGCCTCCCAACTACTGGGATCACAGCCCAGTGTGAAGAGGAATTTTGATGCATAAAACATAAAAGTCTCTCTCTCAGCCTTAGATGAGCAAAGAAGACGACCTAACTGCCGGGCGTGGTGGCACATGCTTGTAATCCCAGCATTTGGGAGGCTGAGACTGGAGGATCTGGGTTCGAGGCCAGTCTCAGCTACTTAGTGAGGCACTCTGCAACTTAGTGAGACCCTGTTTCAAAAATAAAGAATAAAAAATAGGGCTGGGGGTATAGCTCGAAGGTAGAATGCCCCTGAGTTCAATACCCAGTACCACAAAAAAAAAAAAAAAAGACTACCTAACTAAAGGTGATGGGAGAGGAGGAAGAAGGAAACACCCTAATGCACATGAGGGAGGGGGAGGGAACGGGGTAGGAATTGGGGAAGGGTTAAATGAGAGCTGTGTGCATGTATGCCTCTATCAACCCGTACCTCAGTGAGACGTATGATTACAATGCACTAATAAAAAATAAAATAAATTTTTAAAAAAATCTCTCTCCGTTTATCTATCTAAGCAGGATCATTTGCAAACTTAAGAGCCAATATCCCTGGTGCTATTCTGGCAAGCCTTCCCTCAAGTGCTTGAGAACAGGCAGGTTATGTAAAGCCCCTGAGTTCAATCCCCAGTACCGCAAAAGAAAAAAAAAAAAGAATGCATTCATGAGCAAGTGTTCACTATTCGAAAATGGGTCTTAATCCTGCTGGTGATCTTCTGGAGGTGATGTTGAACAGGTCTTTCAAGGGGAGAGGACACTAAGGTATTTATTCACCAAACTTTCTTTCTTGGGGCATTCTACCTCTGAGTGACAGCCCCAGCCCTTCTTATTTTTTTTATTTTGAAACAGGGTCTTGCTAAATTGATGAGGCCAGCTTCAAGCCTGCAATCCTCCTATCTCAGCCTCCCTAGTACTAGGATTACAGGTGTGCACCACCACACAAGCCCTGGAGGACATTTCTTTTTTTATTTTTTTGCAGTACTGGGGATAGAACCTATGGGCATTCTACCTCTGAGTCACACCCCCAGTCCTATATTTTATTCTTTATTTTGAAACAGGGACTCACTAAGTTGCGGAGGGCCTCACTAGGTAGCTGAGGCTGGCCGCGAACCTGGATCCTCCAGTCTCAGCCTCCCAAGTACTGCAAGTGTGCACCACCACGCCCAGCTCCTGGAGGACATTTTAAATCCAAGCTATAACAGCTGGCTTCACCTTTTCTGTTTTCAGGGAAGGATTTCAGAAGGACTCTTATAACCTAGTGAACATAAGCAGAGAAGGCAAAGACTAAACACATCTGTGAAATGCAAATGTTTGCTAATGTGGTTGTCATTTAATTCCAATGCTTCTTGCACTGTTTTAACAGCTTACTTATCCCAATGAACTTTGTCACTGTCCGTGTAGATTTACAAGCAAATTCTCATTAACCAGCAGAAGGAAAGGAAAATTTCATTAGCAAGAGAGGAAATGTCTGAGCCGGGCGTGGTGGCACACACTTTTCATCCCAGTGCTCGGGAGACTGAGATAGGTGAATCCAAGGTTTGAGGCCATCTTCAGCAACTCAGAGAGACTCTCAGCAATTTAGAGACCCTATTTCAAAAAACTAAAAAGGGCTGGAGTGTAGCTCAGAGGTAGACTGTCCCTGGATTCAATTATTCAATTCCCAGTAACACACACACACACACACACACACACACACACACACACACACACACACAAAGGCAATGTTTGTAAATGTGATACTGGATTCAAATACCTTGGCTTGGATAAAGTGAGAATTTCCAGTGATAAGCTATGATTATTCTTTGTCATAAAGTCTTGATCTTGAAACATAATTTACTTTTATTTGAGATTAAATGAATGTTAGATCCTGAAATGATGATTTAATCCAAGTGAAATTAAGTTGTACAAATGTTATATTGTTTGTTTGTTTTAATACTATGGATTGAACCCAGGGGCATTCTACCTCTGAGCTACATCCCTAGCCCTTTTTATTTTTTGTTTTGAAATGGGATCCTGCTAAGTTGCTGAGGCTGGCTTCGAACCTGCAACCCTCCTGTCTCAATCTCCCAAGTATTGGGATTACAGGTGTGTACCATCATGCTTGGCCTATATAAGTATCTTTTAAGCTAGAGCCTAAAGTGGTATTTGCCTTTTTCACTCTGCCATTTGCCATTTTCCATTCTTTTTTTTTTTTTTTTTTTTTTTTTTTCCGGTATTGAGGATTGAACTCAGGTGAACTCAGGAGCATTCTACCTCTGAACTACACCCCCAGCCCTATTTTTATTCTTTATTTTGAAACAGGGTCTCACTAAGTTGTGGAGTGCCTCACTAGGTAGCTGAGGCTGGCCACGAACCCAGATCCTCCGGTCTCAGCCTCCCAAATTCTGGGATTACAAGCTTGCACCACCAGACCATTTCCCATTCTTTTGGCAAACCAAACATTCCCACCCAACGTCCTGATATTTCAGTAAAAAGCAATGGTGTATACTGGAATGGGGGGGGGTGCCTACAAGATACCAGGACACCTTTGGGGCCCCACCTAGGTCTTCCTATCATGTTCCTAATTTATATTTCCCTTTGCATCACCTCTCAAAGTTCCCATTCTCGCCAAGTCTTGTATATCTAACAAACCAATTTATATGAAAGCATAAATAGATAAAAAGATTTAGTGCTTTACAATTCCCCAAGATACTTTGCATTTTAAAGAGCAGTGTGTTGGATGGACATGGTAGCGTACACCTGTAATACTTGGGAAGCTGAGACAAGAGGATTGCAGATTCAAAGTCCACTTCAGAAACTTAGCGAGGCTCTCAGTAACTTGGCAAGACCCTGTTTCCAAATTAAAAATAAATAGGGATGGGGTAGCTCAGAGGTAGAACACCCCTGGGTTCAATCCCCAGCACCACTGAAAAAAAGAAAAAAAGCCATGTGTTATTAATGGTGGAATTTGGGGCAATGTGTTGAAAAGACCATAGAAACATTTTTTATAAGAAGGCCTTTAGTGATATTTCTCAAATTTCCCTGTTTGGATACCCACATTTTCCATCTTATGATATCAGTCCTAGAGGGGTCTGAATAGAAATATCACTAGACAACAATGAATTGCTCATGTGAAGAAGAGGTAGGCCAGAATATAAACACACTTCTCTGTAGGATGTATCCTATTAATTTTGATTTCTACAGGCTTCTATTTATTTATCCCATGGTGGTCCCAGGAATGAAAAGAAGAAACCCTGAAAAGTAATTAAATGGTAATCATGTGTATGTGGAGGTATTGCCAATAGAAAATAAGTTTGTGGAGCAGAATTCAACTTCAGATTACAAGCGCATGCTTGTAATCCCAGCATTTGGAAGGCTGAGACCGGAGGATCTGGGTTTGCAGCCAGCCTCAGCTACCTAGTGAGGCACTCCGCAACTTAGTGAGAACCTGTTTCAAAATAAAGAATAAAAAATAGGGCTGGGGGTGTAGTTCGGAGGTAGAATGCCCCTGAGTTCAATCCCCAGTACCACCAAAAAATAAATAAATAAATAAAAGTAATTTCCCAGGGACTATTTAATCTATCATATGCTAAGGCATAGATTGTTGGTTGTCCCTTAACATCTATTCATCCTCTCTTCCAATCCCTGATTTTCAGCTAGACACATAGCCATCACGTAAAGACTACATTTCCCAGACTCCTAGTCGGCTAAGTTGGCCATGTGACTAAGTTCTAACCAATGGGCTGTAAATGTGAGCTCATCTAGGATTTTATCTGAGGACCTTTCTTAATATCAAAAGCTCACATTTTTTCCCCTTCTCTCTGCCCCCTTTTTCCTTTATCCTGCTGTTTAATATGTTAATGTGATGATTTTAGCTTCACTTAGACCATTAGGATGAGGGCCAGGCCCCAGGGATGGCAGCGGAGAGAACTGGGAGTAGCCTAAACCTTTAGGTACTTCGTGGAGCAGAACCACCACATGATCCCTAGAAGGCCTTCGAAGCAAGAAGCATAACTTCTGTTGGGAGTTTCTATGATAGCCAAAATAATCCTAACACATCATCCTCTTATTTATTAATTAATTTATTTATTGTTTGTTTGTTTGTTTTTTGGTACTGGAGATTGAACTCAGGGGCATTCTACCTCCAAGCTATACCCCCAGTCCTATTTTTTATTCTTTATTTTGAAACAGGGTCTCACTAAGTTGCGGAGGGCCTCACTAGTTAGCTGAGGCTGGCCGCGAACCCAGATCCTCCACTCTCAGCCTCCCAAATGCTGGGATTACAAGCGTGCGCCACCACGCCCGGCCTACTTATTTATTTATTTATTTATTTATTTATTTATTTATTTATTTATTTATTTATTTATTTATTTATTTATTGGTACTGGGGATTGAATCCAGAGGTATTCTACCTCTGAGCTACACCCTCCAGATAGATAGATAGATAGATAGATAGATAGATAGATAGATAGATAGATAGATATAGATAGATATCGATATAGATATTGTTTGTTTGTTTGTTTGTTTTTTGAAACAGGTTCTCGCTAAGTTGCTAAGGCTGGCCTCAAACTTGCAATCCTCCAGCCTCAGCCTCCCAAGTACTGGAATTACAGGCATGCACCATCACTCCTGGCTCATCCTTTTTATTTTAAATATTTGATTCTCTTTCTCCTAGGAAAGAATAACCTATGTATTATATGATGGCACATGCCCAGATCAGAGACCTCGTTTTAGTACAGATGTCAATACCCTGGTGTTACCCAAATGATCTTTTAACATCATTCCCTCTTGTCATTTCATTCTGATTTTTGACGCCTAGATAATTGGAGCATCAGAGTGAAGTGACAAGAACATAATCAAATGTAATAACTGGTTAAGTAAAAGCTAATAATAAAAATAATCCAAATCATGAGTTTAATCCTAGTTTTATCTACATATTATTAAAAACAGCTCTTTGAGAAGCTAGGGAAAACGAGAAGCCTGTGAAACGCTATTACTAACTGTAATCCCTTGCACCTTATGAATGAATAGTAAATGAGCAATTGGAGGAATATTAGACATGATGGCCTTTGTATTCCAATATAAATTATAGCTTTCAGGCTCAAAGGGGTTTTTTGTTTGTTTGTTTGCTTACTTGCTTGTTTGTTTTGATACTGGGGATTGAAACTAGGGGCATTCTATCTACCATTCTACCTCTGAGATATACCCCCAGCCTTTTTTTTTCTTTCTTTTTTGAAAGAGAGTCTCACTCAGTTGCTGAGGCTGGCTTCTAACCTACAATCCTCCTGTCTCAGCCTCCCAAGTACTGGGATTACAGACATGTGTCACCACACCTGGCTTCAAATGGTTTGTTTGTTGTTGGTGGTTTTTTGTTTTTTGTTTTTTGTTTTTTTGCAGTACTAGAGATTGAACTCAGGGGCATTCTGCCTCTGAGCTACACCCCAGCCCTATTTTTTATTCTTTATTTTGGAACAGGGTCTCACTAAGTTGCAGAGTGTCTCACTAGGTAGCTGAGGCTAGCCGAGAACCTGTATCCTCCGGTTTCAGCCTCCCAAATGCTGGGATTACAAGCGTGCGCCACCATGCCCGGCTTCAAATGGCTTTTGAAGTAATTAACACGATCTTATATGTCTTAGGAACAAAAGACCTCAAAAATACTATTTTTGAGATTGCATTTGTTAAAATCATCTCAAAATAGTGGCAGGCATATGTAGCTCCATAACAAATGACCTCAAATAATGACAAATGTAAGAGAATGCTATTCTTGTAATTTGATAGAAATATTTCAGTGGGAGAAAGCCAACTTGGAAAAAATAATCCCACAAACTAAACTAGCAGGGCACTGATTGTTCCCTGGTAAGGTAACTTAAAAGCATGCTGGCACACACCTATAATACCAGTACTTGGGAGGCTGAGACAGGAGGATCACAGGTTCAAGGACATCCTCGGTAAACAGAGACTCTTAGCAACCTAGTGAGACCCTGTTTCCAAACAAAAAATAAAAAGGGGTGGAGGTGTAGCTCAGAGGTAGAATGCCCCTGTGTTCAATCCCCAGTAGCACACACATAGAAAAAAGAGGGGTCTATCTTCCTTGGAATAGCAAAGGGGTGGGGTCAGAAAGAAATTAAGAGGAACTTTTAGGTATTGGGAAGGGTGCTAGAGGAGGATCAAGAGTAGAGTGGTTGGACATGATTAATGCACAATTTATGCATGTATGGAAATATAATAATGAATCCCATCAATTTGTACAATTAATATGTGTAAGTAATTATAATATTTTTAAAGAAATACAGTTAAAGTCAGGCATGGTGGGGCATGCCTATTAATCCTAGTACTTTGAAGCCAGCCTTAAAAATTCAGCAGGATTCTCAGCAACTCAGTGAAGTCCTGTTTTAAAATAAAAAGGGGCTGGGGATGTTACTCAGAGGTAGAATACCCCTAGGTTCAACCTCCAGTACCAAAAAAAATTACATTTTCTTTGTTCTTCCTTTATGCCTCCTTCCTACCTCATTCTTTTATTTCTCTATCCTCCCTCAATACATTTCCTTTCTCGTGCTTACTTCACTTTAGATAAAGGTATCAAAAAATATTCTTGCAAAAGAGAACTTGAACCTATTTTCAGAGATTTGCACTTTCTGAGCTGGGCATGGTGGTGCACGCCTGTAACCTCTATACTTGGGAGGCTGAAACAAGAGGATTGGAGGTTCAAAGCCAACCTCAGCAATTTAGTGAGACCCTGTTTCAAAATTTAAAAATATAAGGCTGGGGGTGTAGCTTGGAGGTAGAATGCTCCTGGGCTCAATCCCCAGCACCAAAAAAAAATGCACTTTCTGGCTTGGCTGCAGTCTTCTAGGAAGAAAGAAAAAGAAAAGAAAAGGAAAAGAAAGAAAGGAAGGAAGGAAGGAAGGAAGGAAGGAAGGAAGGAAGGAAGGAAGGAAGGAAGGAAGGAAGGAAGAAAGAAAGATAGATTCAAGTTGGGGATGTTGTAGCTCAGTGGCAGAGCACAGGCCCTAGGCTCGATCCTCAACACTGCAGGAAAAAAAAATGGAAGGGAGGATTTGTCTCTGGCAGATGTTATGGTTTGGATATATAATGTCCCCTGAAGAGCTCACATATATTGATGGTCAGAGGTGATATAATTGAATCGTGAGGGTTCTAATTTCATCAGTGGGTCAATACACTGTAGTGGACTTATTGAGTGGTAACCTAGGCGGGTAGAGTATAACTAAAGAGGGTGATTTATTGGGTGTGTGATATTAGGGACCATGCATATGTTCATGGAACCCCCTTCAAAAGCTCTCTTTGCTTCCAGTCTCTGATATGAGATCAGAACCCCTGTGTTCATTCTCTCTCTCTCTCTCTCTCTCTCTCTCTCTCTCTCTCTCTCTCTCTCTCTCTCTCTCTCTCTCTCCTTCCTGCCACCATGCCTTGAGCTCCACAGACTAACATGGACTGAACCTTCTGAAATCTCTAGAACTGTGAGTAAATACATCTTCCTTCCTCTAAGTTGTGGTTGTCAGGTATTTAAGGTCACAGCCATGAGAATGCTGACTGAAACATTGAGAGAGAGGAGAGCTTCTTAAAACAAAGCAAAGGAGCAAGTGACATTTGGCTCTGATTAGCGATGGAGAGAACTAGTCAGTTCTGCCCTTCCCCTCCACACACCTCCAACTTCACCAATCTCCAGTCATTCTCTGTAAGGGTGACAGCCTGCTGATGTTCCCAGAACCATGTCTGTAGGTAAACTCAAATAATAAATAGAAAAGGCATTGGTAGTATTACCCTGTCAGATCAAAACCTCACTAAAACATGAAAAAGAAGTAAATGCTTATGTTGACAATCTTAATCACTTGTCTTCACCAGGATCCTATTTGAAAGTATTCTCTTTTCTCTCTTAGGAACAAAGTGGGGGTTTGGGGGGAAACTGAGGATGTTAGAAGATCAAGCAGCTGCATTACTGGTTATAGAGTAATTCTGGATAAACTTTTAATCCTAATTCGGCCAGAAAATATGAAGATTATCTGACCCAAATCCCACACCTGCCAGGCATGGTGGCTCACACTTCTCCCAGTACTTGGGAGACTGAGACAGGAAGACCATGGGTTCGAGGACAGCCTCAGCAACTTAGGCCCTCAGCAACTTAGTGAGACTCTATTTTAAAATAAAATATAAAAAAGGGATAAGGGTGTTGCTTGAAGGGAGAATGCTCCTCAGTTCAATCCCCAGTACTAAAAAAAATCCCAAACCTGCTCCCCCATTTTTTAGCTATAGGAGGAAATCACAAGCTGGGTATAACCAATTCAAAAGTTCCACATGAGTGTCTGTTGCATAAAATTGATTAATCTAATTTTAGTACTCTTCCTTCTCTCCAGCCTAATCTTGAATCAGAGGTTTTCAGTAATCACAGAGCAAAAAAGAATTTCCATATTTAAAATGATACACTTAAAATGTTGGAAATGTTTAGAATATTAAGTGATTAAACTAAATGAACAGTATTTGCTTGTTAAATTGCACAAGGTAAAATGAACATTACTTTCAGATATCTAAATAAAAGACATAAAACACTGCACATAATTGCAGATGAGTTTTGATTATCTATAATTAAGGAAAAGAAAAGGTAATCCAAACACTGAAAAGTTAGGATATATTTCTAGAAGAGAAGGCAAGTGTCAATTTTTCTAAAACTAACATATAAATGTCATTACAATCAGCATGAAAATGAGAATTTTTTCATGGGTGAAATTATTTTAATGTTCACACAGAAGAATGAATGTAAGAAAATAAATCAAGGGCTGGGGATGTAGGTCAGTGGTAGAGCACTTGCCAAGCAAGTGCAAAGCCCTGGGCTCAATTCCCAGCACAAGGAGGAGGAGGAGGAGGAGGAAGGGGAGGAGGAGGAGGAGGAGGAGGAGGAAGAGAAAGGAAGGAAGGAAGGGAGAGAGAGGGAGGGAGGGAATGAGGGGAGGGGAATGGAGCAGCAGCCAAAGGAAAACATTAAAAAAAATATATGAGAGGATAATTCTATGTTCCAGATATTAAAACTAATTTCTCACCTCATTTATCTGAAGTCCCTTTTATTTCCTATTTTCCCTATAGCTTCCACATACGAGAGAAAACATATGACCCTTGACTTTCTGAGAATGGCTGATCTCACTTAGCATAATATTCTCTGGCTCTATCCATTTTCCTGCAAATGACATAACTTTGTTCTTCTTTATGGCTGAGTAAACTTCCATTATGTGTACATACCACATTTTCTTTATTCATTCATCTGTTGACAGACACCTAGGTTGGTTCCTTAATTTTTAAATATTAGCGGCAATTGTTAAAATTCCTAACAATAAATTCCATGAGCTGCTTGGCGAAGAGTTTTTTCAAACACAATGCAATCATAGGAAAGCTGTGTGATACAGACGGAATTCAATGTACAGTGTCTCTCTCACCCTGGCCTTCCAGGATGAACTTCCAAGTGAAATGCGAGGGTGAGGGGCCAGAAGAAACTTCACCTGCTACCACCTCAACACCCCTGCTACCTGGCCCAGAATCTTTGAACTATGGTCTGGCCTCATTGTCTCTCCAGGACACAGCTGGCTACCAACAGGCAGTTCAACACAATGTTTAAAATGCACAATGTGAAACACAGAAGAATGAAGCCATCTGGTCCGTATTATGTTGTCCAACAATTATAAGTAATGTGAGCTATAAATACAGCAAGCAAAAGGAAGTGCACAAAAGACCATTAATCAATACAGACAATTTGCGTGAGATATGATGACTCAAGTATATTTACACAAACACAGAAACTCCTTTTGCAGGAGACACGCACGCACACGTGTGTGTGTGTGTGTGTGTGTGTGTGTGTGTGTGTGTGTGAGAGAGAGAGAGAGAGAGAGAAAGAATTTTTCTGGGGATTGAACTCAGGGGTGTTCTACTTCTGAACTATACCCCCAGCCCTGTTTTGTTTTATTTATTTATATTGAAACAGGGTCTTGCTAGCATGCTAAGGCTGACCTCAAACTTGTGATTTTTCTGTCTCAGTCTCCCAAGTAGTGGGATTACAGGCATAAGCCACCATGCCCGGCTTAATGTTGACAGTTATATATGCATAGTTATATATGGTTCAGAATCTAAAATAACTTTATAAGGGTTATAAGGACACCTTCATGGAGATGACCCCGAGAATTGTTACGTTTGTCATTAGCCCCACTTATAAAACCTGGAGGATCTGAGCATGGTAGCGCATGTCTGCAATCCTAGTACTGGGGAGCTGAGACAGGAGGATTACAGGTTTGAGGCCAGCCTCAGCAACTTAGTGAGACACTAATTCAAAATAAAAATAAAAAGGACTGGGGAAATAACTCAGATGTAGAACTCTCCTGAGTTCAATCCCCAGTACCAACAAAAAATAAAAACAGAAATAGTGTACTGAAGGCAGGCACAGTGGCACAGGCCTGTAATCCCAGTATTTGGAAGGCTGAGAAAGGAGGATCAC
Organism: Graphiurus murinus; assembly: GCA_004027655.1. Classification (NCBI taxonomy): domain Eukaryota; kingdom Metazoa; phylum Chordata; class Mammalia; order Rodentia; family Gliridae; genus Graphiurus; species Graphiurus murinus. The sequence continues at coordinate 17,723 of PVLC010005138.1, forward strand.
AGATTCAAGGTCAGCCTCCGCAATTTAGTGAGACTCTGTTTCAAAATAAAAACTAAAAAGGGCTGAAGGTATAACTCAGAGGTACTATGCCCCTGTTTTCAGTCAGCATATTCACTGCCATGACCTAAAACACCTGATAACCACAACTTAGAGGAAGAAAGATGTATTTGCTCACAGTTCTGGAGATTTCAGTCCATGTTAGGCTTGGTAAAGTCTGTGGAGCCCAGGTCATGAAGGCAGGAAACAGAAAGAGAAGAGCACAAAGAGCTCTGCTCTCACATCGTAGAAGCCAAAAGCAGACAGAGAGCAAGGGGAGGAGGGACCATACATAGTCACCAAGGTAACACCCTGAGCCCTCCTCAGCAACGGAGCCCTACCTCCAACATGGCTGCCTTGCCTACATGAGTTCTGGGGGATATTTTAATTCTAAACCATAACAGCCCCTGAGTTCAATAAGTACCGAAAAAAGGAGGAAGATGGAAGGAAGGAAGGAAGGAAGGAAGGAAGGAAGGAAGGAAGGAAGGAAGGAAGGAAGGGAGGGAGGGAGGGAGGGAGGGAGGGAGGGAGGGAGGGAGGAAGGAAGGAAGGAAGGAAGGAAGGAAGGAAGGAAGGAAGGAAGGAAGTTTTTCAAGGCAGTCCTGGTAGTTCACACCTGTAATCCCAGCAACTTGGGAGCCTGAGGCAGGAGGATGGCAAGTTCAAGGCAACTTAGCAAGACCCTGTCTCAAAATAAAAAATTTAAAAAGCTAGAGGTGTAGTTCGGTCGTAGAGTAAGTCATATGCTTTTCAGAGGAAGAAGGACCTATTTATTTTTATTTCAAGCAATAGTTATGGAGCACCCACTATGCATCACTCACGCATAGTAACATAGCGAGACCCTGTTTCAACAATGGGACATGATTCACAAACAGTATGAACAGCTTGGATGAGGTTGTTCAATGAATAAAAGCAGCCCAGAGGAAGGAACACCTAACTCAGTCTTGATTGAATTAGGGGACTGTCAGGGAAATCTTGTAGAGGAGGGAAACAAAGCTTGAGTTTGTAAGCAATTTTTGCAGCAATTGTTTGTGATGATGATATTTACATACTTCTCAATAAACTATCCATCATGCTCCCTTTTAAATAGCTTGATTCCAATTATGCAAGCCCAGCAAAAAAATTAAAAAGCAAAACACAATAATTTGAATTGTGCAGATGGCTCCCTTTCTGGCAACATGATTAGAAAATCTGAAAACCCACTATGAAGTACTAGGAAATGCTGAATACAGTGTGACAAACATCCTTTCAAATGCATTTCTTGGCTTGCAAGAAAATAAATCTCCAGGGCCCCAAATACAGTGTGAACTAAAAACTCAGAGTGAGCTTCAGTTGACACTGTAGCTACCCGCCTGCAGAGTGGGAGGTGAGAGTCAATGCCTGCATCTGTGCCCAAGAGATTTTAAGTCTGAAGTGGCCAGGGATACTCCTCATAGAAAAAGGAAATAAGGGTTGGGGTTGGAAGCAAGATCGTCCCATGCCAACACACACATAAATACACTGAGAGAGATAGAGAGATAAGGTGGAGGGATTTTCAGTGAAAGAATAAATTGGAAAACCCCACTAGACGTTTCTCAATAAATGCCTTTTAATTCATTTCATATAACTATTTTACATATAAATGATTTACACTTTTAACACTTTGTCTTTGATTGCTATCATAAAATGGGACTTTTAAGGGTAAATAAGCTATAGCAAAGGGGCTTAAAATTGTCAGCAGCCACATTGACTCCCTTGCATAATAAAGTGTTGCGGGCTGGGTTTGGATGTTCCCCAAAAGCTTGTGTATTGAAAGTATGGTTCCCATTCTTTTGGGTAGATACCTAGAAGTAGTACTGCTGGATCATATGGTAGGTTCATTTCCATTAGTCTGAGGATCCTCCCTACTGTTTTCCAAAGTGGTTGCGGTAATTTGCAATCCCACAAACAATGTATTAGAGTTCCCACTTCTCCACACCCTCACCAGCATTTTTTGTTATTTGGTTTTTAATGATTATCATTCTAATTGGGGTTAGGTGAAAATCTCAGGGTAGTTTTGATTTGCATCTCTCTGATTGCTAATGATGTTGAACATTTTTTCATACATTTATTGGACATCTGTATTTCTTCTTTTGTGAAGGGTCTATTTAGTTCACTTGCCCATTTTTTGATTGGGTTATTTGTTTTCTTAGCGGTAAGTTTCATGGCTAATGCATGCATATCTATGTTTATAGCTGCACTATAATAATAATTGCCAAACTCTGGAACCAGCCAAAATGTCCATCAACAGATGAATGGATTACAAAACTATGGGATATGTACACAATGGAATTTTGCTCAGCCATAAAGAAGAACAAAATCATGTCATTTGCAGGGAAATGAATGGAACTGGAAAACATTATGCTAAGTGACATTAGTCAGTCACAAAAAAGTAAAAAATTGGATGCTCTCCCTAATATGCGGAAACTAGGGAGAAAGTGGGTCACAGAAAGGACTCTAGATGAAAAAAAAACTTAGATGAGCAAAGAAGGCGACCTCACTGAAGGTGATGGGAGGGGGAAAAGAGAAGCACCCTAATGCACAGGATGTACTTTCACAAACATATCAAAGTCAATCACTAAGTCAAACTTGAGAAGGAGGGAGGGGGAGGAAATGGGGTGGGAATTGGGGAAGGGCTAAATGAGAAATGTGTGCATGTATGCCTTTACCAGCTTGTACCTCACAAAGATGTATGATTACAATGCACCAATTTAAAAAGTATAGAGGGTAAAAAAAAAAAGTATGATACCCCAATGCAGGAAGGTTCACATGTAAGGTATGGCTGGAGGAGGTAGGTCACTGGGGGTGTGGCCTTCTCTCTCTTCTCTCTCTCTCTCTCTCTCTCTCTCTCTCTCTCTCTCTCTCTCTCTCTCTCTCTGTCTCTCTCTTTCCTTCCAGCCACCATGAGTTGAAGAGCTTCCCTCCACCACACTGTGTTGCCACCATGATGTCTCTTGCCTTGGAACTGACCAACCATGGACTGAACCTCTAACACCATGAACCAAATAAACCTTTCTTCCTCTAGCTTGTTCTTGTCAGGTATTGTAGTTACAGTGGTGAAAAGCTAACTAATACATAAGGTCACTTTCAGATGTGTCTCTTGGAGAGGGAAAAAAAGATGCCTTATTCAGGAGCATTGCAGGTTAAGACCAGCCTCAGCAACATAGTGAGATGCTCAGCAACCTAGCGAGGTCCTGTTGAAAAAAAAAATTTTTTTAAGGACTAGGAGTGTAGCTCAGAGGTAGAATGGTCCTAGGTTCAATCATCAGTACCACAAAACAGCAACAAAGATTGGAGCTAAGCCGGTTGCAGTGGTACATGCGTGTAATTCCAGTACTTGGAAAGCTAAGAGAGGAGGATTACAGGTTCAAGGCCAGTATGCTGTAACTTAGCAAGGCCGTGTTTCAAAATAAAAAAAATATAAAGGGCTGGGGGTGTAGCTCAGAGATAGAACACCCCTGAGTTCAATCCCCGGTACCATCAAAAAAAAAAAAAAAAAAAAAGACTGGAGCTAGATGGCTGGTAGAGAAAACAAAAAGAATGAGTCCCTTGGGCCTTGGCACCATCTAAACTTCAATGAAGTATAGGCTGACAGAAAGCAGATGACAACATAGTCACTGGAACAGTGTCACCACGCAACCAGCTGCCCTGTTATGGAGGTGGGTCCCATCGCCCACTCTCTTTGCACACGAGGGGACCACAAGCAAACATCTGGGTCAACCATTTTCTCACTTTGCCCAGGATGCCTTCCTCGGCTCTCCAGCTTGTTATACGTCCTATTATACAGCCTCTCACAAGCCCCCTTGTCCTGGTTCTTTGACATTCT
>PVLC010005138.1:21702-72141 GCA_004027655.1 Graphiurus murinus
AAAAACCTCCACCTCTCGCATAGAGAGAGCGCGGCTGAAAGTGCGGCTGAAAGAGCTGCTGGGGAAAGGCTGGTTGGGAAGTTGCTGGGCTGGGAAGTTGCTGGGAGAAGTTCTGGGAGGAATTGGTTGGGAAGAAGAAGCGGTTGGGAAGAGGTTGGCCGGGTTGCTGGGGAAGTCCTGGGAAGAAAGATTGTGGGTTCCTAGTGGAAGACGGGCTGCTAGAGAGAGGGGTTATTGGAAGTTTGTAGGAAAAGCACTATTTGGAAAGACGACCTCTGCACTGTGTTTGTTATCGTTTGTGCAACACCTTGATCCCAGAAAGAGAGAGATATAATAAAAGAGGTTCGAACCAGTAGCATTTAGCCGGCGTCTTTTATTGGGGCCTCATGGCTGAGGGTTCAGCCTGGGGCGCCCGATACTCAACCCCCTGAACATATCACAATTATAATTGAATACTTATTTCTCTATAGATTTAACGCCTATCTGTTCCCAAGAGACGGTCAGGTGGAAGGTAGATTGCTCCCCACTGTACTTCGCAACTGACCCATGCCTGGCTCATTCTGGGACTTGAGAGATTCGATGGATGGATGGATGGATGGATGGATGGATGGATGGATGGATGGATGGATGGATGGATAGATGGATGGATGACAGTAACTTTCTCGGTGATCACGGCCCTCGGTTGCTCCAGTATTCTAAGCAGTCATGCTACTAGTGTTTTGCAGTTTGCTAGATTCCACGTTCAAGGAAAGTCTCCCAAAGAGAAAAATCCCATGTAGCAACAGCAGATAGGCTCCTTTATTGTGTCTTAAGTGCTCTCCATTCTGGTCGTATTTACATGCATCATTAGCCCACAGCAAAAGCACTCTGTTATAAGTGACTTTAGAAATTGTAATCATTAAAGCCAAAGACTTCCATTTAAGTCAGACTACCCGCTTTGTGATATTAAAAGTATCCCCTCTGTGCCTGCATCCCTCTCTCTATGAGACCTATTCCAGCTTTTAACCTGGGCTTTTCATTTGGAGCCTCTTGTGATCTTCGAGCTATAATTTTCACAAGTGGAGCCCTGAAGCTCTTTAATATTTTTGTTTACCAGAATTGCTCATTTCATTTCTTGCACGTATTTGCTAGCTGAATTTTCTGTAGCATCTTAAAAATAATGCTGTAACACCTTGTAGCATTAAAAAAAGAAAGTTAAAGTGCACAAAAAAATTAACTGGCCAGTTAAAATATCTAAATTAGTATCCGAATGCTACCATGTAGAAACAGGAAGCATGTAGCAAGGCCAGAACTGAAGAGCACCAGAGAGGTGCAGGGCTGGATTCTGGCTTTTATTTATTTTTATATTTTTATTTATTTGGGTTATGTGTGTGTGTGTGTGTGTGTGTGTGTGTGTGAGAGAGAGAGAGAGAGAGAGAGAGAGAGAGAGAGAGAGAGAGAGAGAGAGAGAGATTGATTCTGGGGATGGAACCCAGGAGCATTCTACCTCCAGGCTACACCCTCAGCCCTATTTTATTCCTTTATTTTGAAACAGGGTCTCACTAAGTTGCAGATGGCTTCACTAAGTTGCTGAGGCTGGCCCGGAACCTGAGATCCTCTTGTCTCCACCTTCCAAGTACTTGGATTACAAGAATGTGCCACCATGCCCAGACTGTCAGACTGTCTTTATTTTAAAATTTTATATTTTGTTCATCGTGATTTTTTTTTTTGGTGCTAGAGTGGTGGGATAACAGGGTCCCACTCGTGGGTCCTTGGCCTCCATGATAAAAAGAATTTTAACACGTGCCAGTCAGGAACAAAAGGCAGGAATTTATTTAGGAAAACAAGGGACGGGTAAGCGGGAGCAGGAGGGCGGAAAGAGGAGCTTTTTGGTTTCTTTCAGTCCTAATATAAACTTTTAAGAAGGGTGGGCAGAGAAGCAGTCTGGACCTCCTTCTTTCTCAGGTATTGGTGGTCGATAGGTGGGCATTCTACGTTGGATCCTCCTCCTTTCTCAGGTTTCGAAGATGGGAGGTCACTGGCTGCGATCTGACCTTTGTCTGAAAGAATCTCCTGTGGGGGCAAGGCCTATGAACTCTCCAGATTTTAAAGCTATATTTTTCCTTTCCTTCCCAATGTCTCCTTCCTGCCTAAAATTTTTATTCCTTCCACTCTACCTCATCACTAGGATCAAACCTAGAGCAGTGTGTTACTGGTAATTGAACCCGGGAGCATTCTACCTCTAAGCTACACCCCCAACTCTATTTTGTTTTTTATTTTGAAAAAGGGTTCCACTAAATTGCAGAGGGCCTCACTAAATTGCTGAGACTGGCCTTGAACCTGTGATCCTCCTGTTTCAGCTTCCCAAGTACTGGGATTACAGGTGTGTACCACCATTGCCTGGCTCCTAAATTTTTTTTTTATTAATTTTGATTTTGTGTGTGTGTGTGTGTGTGTGTGTGTGTGTGTAGCACTGGGGATTGAACCCAGGGACATTCTACATTTGAGCTACACCTCCAGTCCTATTTTTTCATTTTTTATTTTGAAACAGGATCTACCAAAGTTGCTGAGGCTAGCCTAGAACCTGCAATTCTCCTGTCTGAGACTCCCAAGTACTGGGATTACAGGTGTGGGCCACCACCCCTGGATAATACAATATTTTTTAAAAATAAAAATTAAGCCAGTGTGGTGGATTAGCCAGGGGTAGTGGCCCACACCTATTATCCTAGTACTTGGGAGGCTGAGACGGGAGGATCATAGGTTTGAGAACAGTCTCAGCAAGTAGTGAGACTCTCATCAACCTAGCAAGACCCTGTTTCAAAAAAAACAAAAATAGGGCTGAGGGTGTAGCTCAGAGGTAGAATGCCCCTATGTTCAATCCCCAGCACCACACATACATACACACACACACACACACACACACACACACACACCACACAAATATTGCATTAAAATATCACTGATCCTTCCTCAAAAGTTAAACAGAAATACCATATAAAACAGCCATTCCCCTCCTTATTATATGCCCAAAAGAATTAAAAACAGGTATTCTAACAAATATTTACACATGAATGGTCATAGCAGCACTATTCAAATGTGGAAACAACCCAAATTGTCCATGAACAAATGAAGAGATAAATTGTGGCAGATATATACAATGGAATTTTATTCTGCCATATAAAGGAATGAACTTGAGATACATGCGACAACATGGGTGAGCCTTGAAAATATTATGGGCAATCAAAGAAGCCGGACACAAAAGACCACACACCGTATCATGTTACGTATATGAAATATCTAGAATAGGAAAATCTATACAAATTGAAAAGAGACTGGTGGTTGCCAGGGGTGGAGGAAGGAACAAGGAGTGACTGCTAATGGGTACCAGAATTTGTTTTGGGGTGATGACAGTGTTCTGGAAATAAAGGTGGCAGTTGCATGACATGAGTGAATGCTACCGTATTGGCCACCTTAGCGTGGCTAATTATATGCTATGTGAACTTCGCCTCAATTAAAATATATATATATATATATATATATATATATATATATATATATATATATATATATATATATATAACTGATCTTGATTCCTGAGTTTTTTGGATCCCTCTTAAATTTTGTGTCTGAGGCAAAGGCTTTACATGCCACTCGGGTCTTGAACCTGCTAAATTTTACTTTTGTTTATTAATTTATTTATTTGTGGTGCTGGGGATTGAACTCAGGAGCATTCTACCTCCAAACTACATCCCCAGCCTTTTTTTATTTTTTGTTTTGAAACAGGGTCTCACTAGGTTACTAAGAGTCTCTCTATGTTGCTAAGGCTGATCTCGAACCTGTGATCCTTCTGTCTCAGCCTCCCAAGTACTGGGATTACAGACATGAACCACGATGCCGGTTAAATTTTACTTTTAACTGGAAATAAACAGGGTGAGAGATTGAAATAATCTCAGTCCCCACACAAACCTGTGGTTGAGTGCCAGGTAACCGAACAACTCATTTGTAACTCAAAACTAGTTACAGTTTATGCCCTGCCACCCTTACCATACAACACTAGGAAGGCCCAGTTCCCAGATCTTTGCTTATCAACTTGACACCAGGATGCACTGGACAAAACATGAACGCACTTCCTCCTCCATGATTGTTGTAGGGAAAAATTTAATCAACTACAGAAATTGGTGGATACCAAAGGCCGCCTGTGGAAGGAAAAGAAAACTATCCCTTTGGTTCTAGTTCGTGGAAGTAAGCATTATCAAATTCTCTTTAAGCCTTTATATTCCATGTTTAGTGAACAGGAGGATTCTATATGGGTATGGTGATTTCTTCAGATAATTCCTTCATCTTGACTACAATTACTTCAGAGGCTAAAATAAAAAAGAATACAAGTATTAGCAATATCAGACATGAAATCATACATATCTTTTTTTCTTTTCTTTTCTTTGTTTGCTTGTTTGTTGGTACTGGAATTAAACCCAGGGGCATTCTACCTGTGAGGCACATCCCCAGCCTGTTTTAAAATTTTTTAATTAATTAATTAATTTTTTGTGGTATTAGGGACTGAACTCGGGGCATCTACCTCTGAGCTACACCCTCAATCCTATTTTATTTTGAAACAGGGCCTCACTAAGTTGCTGAGGCGTCCTTGAACCTGAGATCCTCCTGTCTCAGCCTCCCAAGTACTGGGATTACAAGTGTGTGCCACCCTGCCCAACAGAAAACTTTTTTAAAATAAAGTTTTATTGGTACACAGCCATGCCAAATTATTTCTTTATTGCCTATGGCTGCTTTCCCACTATGATGACAGAACTGAAGAGCTGTGACAGAGACCATAAGGGCCACAAAGCTTAAGATACTATTTGGCCTGGCCTTACAGAAAAAAAAAATTGCCAACTCCTGACCTAGACTATTTACCACTCTATCCACTATAGCCTCCAGGTACCCATTTATAGGAATACTTAGATACATATTTCTGGCCTCAGGTGCATTCAATTTTTCCAAATAATAACTCTTGACAGCATCATGGGGCTGTTAAGTCTGTCCTGCTAATTGTGTCAGTCAAACAGTAGCCTCCCAAGGGAAGAGGATGGCAAGAGACAAGTCCTATAATGCTCCCATCTACACCAAGATGGCAGCTTGGAAGATTCCATCTTACCCTTTCAGGTAGCCCCTGTTATTCCGAGTCATGTATTCGCTTTAGCTGATCTCCAGTTCAGCTATCCTTGGCTCTGAAAAGCTGTCATCGCTGGCATCGCTGTATCTATCACTAGATCAGAAGAGGAACTAATTTAGCAAGGTATAAAAAGAAATATCCTGCACAATTATTCAATTTTCAATTCCAAACACGTTCCAGAATTAACCTGTACTCAAAGAAAATACTAAGAAGTATTCTATTATCACTTTGTAGTCACTATAAGAAGAGGTTATGGCCTCCTTTTTGGTCACAGAAATTGATTACTGGTTTTCACCATAAACAGAAAATTACTTATTCAGAAAATCTAGAAAAACATTTTAACTTCAGTTGAAATCTATAATCTTCTGAAGACCACTGATCATCTGGAAACTTCAACAAACAACTTGATTGCTCACCTGCCCCTGCTGTCTATTAGAGGTGTTCTATTAACAAATTGGTTTAAATGAAGGCCTACGTTGATGGACCCCCTTTAGTTTCTGCGAATCTACTTTTGTCAGACTAGGACCTAAATTTCAGTCCATCTGAATGAGGTAAGATAGGAGAAATAGAAGTAATAGGTAGAAAGGAGACAAACAGGAAAGGAAAAGGAGACTGTAGATTTAAATCCAAAAAAATCCCATGATGGTTCCCATCTTGGTCCTATCTGGTCTGTTTTCCATTAGGCATATATCTCTAAGAGGCCCTCATCTTTAATCCTAAAGGTCTATTTTTCTCTTGGACCTAAAGTTTCTAAAAAGTTTGATAAACAAAGGATCTGATAGAACACTATCCATCCAGTTAATTATGTACATATGTCTTGCTGACCAGCAGAGTGTATTTTAGACTGATAAGGAATATCTAGAGGGAGTGCTGTTAAAAGATCCTGACACTTGGTCAAGGCCAGGTGCCACCCATCAATCAGATGTCAGAAGCCTGAGAATTCTGAGGAGAACTGGACTGCCATCCCTGCTCTGTACCCCTACAGACCCCCGAAAGAAGAGCTGTGAAACCCCAAAGGCACATCCATCTCTCTCTCTCTCTCTCTCTCTCTCTCTCTCTCTCTCTCTCTCTCTCTCTCTCTCTCTCTCTCTCTTTCTCTCTCTCCCTCCCTCCCTCCCTCCCTCCCTCCCCCCTCTATTTCTGGAGGTGGTCCACATTCTCCCTGAATGTGTATTTCTTACTTTCCTAAATAAATGTTTCTCTGTCTATGTCTCTGGTGCATGTTGAAATTATTTTCCATCATGTAAACCAAGGGCCCTGCAGATCCTGAATTGAGGAATCAATCCTTCCCCCATGACATGAAGATGAGCATTGCTTAGTCCGACTGATCTCAATTTGTTCTCAAGGGCATAAAATATGACCTGGATGCTTAGAGGGTTTTTTTTCTTTTCATTTTAAACTCTTTTGATGACAATTGCTTCCTTTGGCAATGAAAGGGGTTCAAGACCCACTACTCAATCAGGCATGGTGGCATGCACCTGTAATCCCAGTACTTGGGAGGTTGAGACAGTAGGATCGAAGGTTTAAGGCCACCCTCAGAAACTTAGTGAGACCCTCAGCAACTTAGCAAGACCCTGTTTTGAAATAAAAAACAAAAAAGGGGGGCTGGGGGTACAGCTGGGAGATAGAATGCCCCTGGATTCAATCCCTAGTAATACACACACACACATACACACACACACACACACACACACACACACACACACACACATGCTACTCCAAAATATGGCACCTTGGCATTGTAAATATTTTAAACTGAAGGAATTTGAGAAACAGCATTTGAAGAAAGGCCTCTTGGATATTTCCCTGCCCTTCTGTCCTGAAGCAGGTCATAAAACTTAGGAAAGATGTTCTAAGCTTCTCTGGAAGTAGGTTTTAAGACTCTTGGGTGAAAGGTCCCCTCCCTATACCCCAACTGGAGGAGCATCCTTCTCTCTGAAGACAGGGACACAGAAAATAACCCAAACACACAGGTATTGCTAAGTCTCCCCTATTTATAACCATGACATCATATTCTGCCCTATTATTGAAACAGCATATATCCATCCACTTTTTGGTAAAAGTCTTAGGCAAGCTCTCCAGGCCCTCTTTGACTAAAGGTCAAAGGGGCAAACAGAAACTAAACCAGTATGTAAAAAAGAATGTTAACTGCTATTAATCACCTGATTTGTAAAACAATGCAATGATTTTCCATACCCCCAACTCTGTAATCAAAGGGTATAAAACTGGCCTACACCAAAATTCCATGCGACAGCCTTTAGGCCAGTCGGCTGGTAAATAAAGCAGCCTCTTTGGCACAATGGAGTCTGGTGTGTCTCTGTGGGTCACCTTGCAACATTTGGAGGCCTCAGTGAGATCCAGAGACCCAGGCAAGGGGAGAGGCCCTGGAAGGACTCAGGCCCTGGAGGAACTGCCTGCGTGCCTGGCCTCAGGGGAGGCGCCACCTGAGACGTTCCAGGGCCCCAAGACCAAGGCAACTGGCGCTTGCCGGCGGCCGAGGCAGCGCCCATTCTCCCCCTTTGTGAAGCACCCTCCACAGGGGGAATTGGGGTGGGACATGGCCCCTTTTATGGTTTCTGTACTGTTCTCTACCAGTGATTTGTATAATTGGAAAACCCAAAATCCCCCCCCCCGTTTTCTGAGAAACCTCAGGCTCTGATGGGGCTCCTTGAGACTGTTTTTTACACACCCCAGCCCACCTGGGATGATTGCTAACAGCTCTTAACCACTCTCTTCATAGCTAAAGGGAGAGACAGGATTTGAGTAAAAAGTAAAAAGGCCACTCTGGGTCTTGGGGAACAATGAACCCCAACTCCAGAGGATGAGGGGTGTTATTAGCGAGGTTTTCCCCTCTACCAGGCCTAATTGGAAGCCCAATACAGGAGAAGGCAGGAGAAGTCTGCACAACTATCGCCAGGTTCTATTGGCTGGGATTAGGGGGGGGCTGCCTGCAAGCCCACTATCTAAGGTAAGTGAGGTTGTTCAGGGACCTCAGGAGTCTCCCACAGGATTTCTGGAGCGGCTCCAGGATGATTATGGAATTTTTACTCCAATAGACCCAGATGCCACAGAAAACTAGTGAGTATAAATATCGCCTTTGTCACCCAGTCGGTCCCAGACATTAGAAAAAAGTTGCAAAAGTTAAAAGGATTTAAAGGCATAAACAGGTCACAACCTTTAGGGATTATTACAAAGTAAAAAATTAGTCAGAGTAGTGGTGGCAGCCGTGGGTCAAGTGTATAGGAGGACCGATGAAAAGCATAACCCAAAAGTACCCTGCCCCAGTATGTAGATGATCTCCTCATCGCTGCAAAAACAGAGGAAGAATGCAAAAAGGCCACTGAGGGTCTCCTGCAAATGCTCTAAGACCTGGGCTACCACGTTTCTGCCAAGAAGGTGCAGCTCCACAGAACCCAGGTGACCTACTTGAGTTACAGCCTAGAGGGAGAGAGGAGGACGACACCATCTCAGAGCCGCATTGCTGTGATTCTCGATTCCAGTCCCAGAAAACAATAGGCAAGTGCAGGAGTTTTGGGGGGGGGGGCAATGTGATATTGCCTGCTGTGGATTCTGGGTTTTGCTAAAATTGCAAAGCTGTTGTATACCAGCCTGGGGGAGATGGCCCTCTCAAATGGTCAGGAGCTAAACTAAAAGCTTTGAAACTCTAAAGAAAGTCTTAGTTTCTGCCTCTGCCCTGGCACTTTCTGATATCACTAAGCTGTTCCACTTGTTCAAGAATGAGGTCTGGGACATTGCTAAAGGAGTCCTTGATTCAAACTTTGGGTCCCAGAAGTTACCAGTGGCTTATCTGTCTAAAAGACTGGACCCCATGCCGGCAATTTGGCAAACCTGCCTGTGAGCTGTGGCTGCTACAGCTATGTTGGTAAAGGAGGCCGATAGACTGACGCTGGGCCAAGGGTTGCTCCTGACCACCCCTCACGCAGTCGAGACCCTTCTGAAGGGGGAACCCCAGAGCAGTGGATGGCCAATGTGCGAGTAACCCACTACCAAGTGCTTCTTCTAGATCAGCTCTAAATATGTTTTTGCCAAATGGCTACCCTTTACCTAGCAAGCTTGTTGCCAGATGACTGTCTGGAAGTACCTCTACACAACTGTGCAGAGGTGACTAATGTGATCCAGTCAACCTGCCCAGAATGACTGATATCCCTCTGTTGAAGGCAGATGAAGTGCTCTATGCTGATGAAAGCAGTTTCATCTAGAACGGCTTCAGGTATGCAGGGGCGGCAGTGGTCACTGAGCATAAAACTATCGGGGCCGTTTCTCAACAGGGGAAGACCTGTTGAGAAAAGACCGAACTCACTGCTCTGACTTGGGCTCAGCACTGGAAAAAGAAAAAGACTGTCACAATACACACGGACAGCCGGTACGCATTTGCCACTGCTCTTGTGCATGGAGCGATGTACCAGGAGAGGGGACCCCTCACCTCAGCAGGAAAAAGGAGCCCCCCTAAAGCCCAAGGCAGCAGAGCAGCTGACCAGAAAGCTCGAGAAGTGGCCCTAAAACCAGTGGGGCCTCTTTTCATTTTGATCATGTACCCTAAACCAGAACTGCCACAAAAGCCAATATATTCAACTGAGGAAAGGGACTGGGCAAAACAGGAAGGTGCAACACCAGAAGAAACCAGGTGGTGGATACTACATGCTGGAAGCCCCCTGCTCCTGACGGCTCTAAAAAGAAGGCTAGTATCCTAACTCCACCAGACTACTCATCAAGGGGCAGCAAAGCTCAGGGAGCTCCTCAGACCGAGGTACTACATCCCAAAGCTGGATCAAATCGTAAAGAACCTGGTGTCCAGATGCCAAGTATGTGCACAGGTCAATGCAAAAAAGGGAAAAAGACCGCCGGATGGAACATGAGTTTGGAGAAGTAGGCCAGGGAAACATTGGGAACTGGACTTCATGGAGGTAAAATTGACTTCCCTGGGATATAAGTACTTCCTGGTATTTGTGGACACATTTTCTGGTTGGGTGAAAGCCTACCCTACCAGGACTGAGACCACTTCAATTGTGACCAAGAAATTACTACAGGAAATAGTTCCTAGATTTGGGTTGACCTTTTTCATTGGGGTCCGACAATGGCCCGGCCTTCACGACCAAGTTCTCTCTAAAATTGGCAAAGGCATTAAATGTTAATTGGAAATTACATTGTGCATACAGACCTAAAAGTTCAGGGCAGGTAGAGAGAATAAATAGGCCTCTAAAAGAGACCTTAACTAAACTGGTCTCCAAAACTGGCAAGAGCTGGGCCACTCTTCTCCCCTTCACTCTCCTGGGGGTAAAGGTGTACATCAGATTGGGGAGGTTTTACACCTTTTAAAACATTTGGCAGACCTTTCACCTCTCCTCCCAAAGTTGCACGATATGTCTAAGGTTAAAATGTCTAACCACGCCCTTCTCAAGTCCTTACAGGCTCTGCAGAAAGCAAGGGAGGCCATCCATCAGACTGTAAGAGACTCCTATCCCTTCGCCGCTGGAGAACCAGCGCACCCCTTCCATCCTGGAGACTTGGTGTGGGTGAAGCAACACTGTCCCAGACTTTGGAATCAACCTAAAAAAGACCTTATCCCTGATGGTGATAGAGGTCACTGGAATCTCATCTTGGACACACCACACTCAGCTAAAAAAGGGCTCCAGTGGAGGATGGCAGATGGAGAGCAACTCAGACTTCAGATCCACTAAAGATAAGACTCAAATGGGAGGCCTAATTTTGTGTGTTACAAATGTTATGGAACTATATAGACCTTCACAAAAATGAGTGTGGGAACTTAGCTCTAGAGATCTGGCTGCCCATCAGGCTCTATGCCAGGCTGTGGAGACTTCTATTTCAAAAGGGGCCTCCAACATACTCAATATTATGCCTCTCCAGCAAACGGGAAATCCCACTGCCTGGGAATAAAAAAAAAATTATCACTGCAGGAGATGGGGATGCGAGACGGAGGCCTGATAAAAGCATGAAGACCCCCATATCAGTCTACAGAGATTAGAGCCCTCTCTCCCGGCTGTAAGGATTGCAGGTTAAAGGCCAGCCTCAGCAACTAAGCAAAATCCTATTCCAAAATAAATAAATAAATAAATAGGGCTGGGGGTGTAGCTCAGAAGTAGAATGTGTATGGGTTCAATCCCCTGTGCCACACACACACACACACACAATCACTAGTAGTGACACAGAAATAGCTATCCATACAATACTAGCTTGTCTTACAAGACTTGACCACAATGGTCTCCTGTTTGACAAACAAAAGACTTGTCATAGTCAAGAGTATTTGTCAGCCAGGCATGGTTGAAACAGCATGTATCCATTTTTTGGTAAAGGTCTTAGGCAAGTTCTCCTGGCCCTCTTTGACTAAAGGTTGGAGGGACAACAGGAACTAAACCAGTATGTAAAAAGGAACGTTAACTGCTATTAGCTTTCTAAATAAGATAAGCTGTGTGTCTTAAGCACCCGAATTTTAAAACAATGCAATGATTTTCCATACCCCCAATTCTGTAACCAAAAGGTATAAAACTGGCCTACACCAGAGTTCTATGTGACAGCCTTTAGGCTGCTCGTCCAGGCCAGCCGGTGGCCGATAAATAAAGCGACCTCTTTGGCACAAATGAAATCTGGTGTGTCTCTGTGGGTCATCTTGCAACATGGTGGTACACACCTGAAATCCCAGTACTCTGAGACAGGAGGATCGAGGTTCAAGGACAATCTCAGCAACATGGTGAGACTCTCCACAACCTAGCAAAACTTAGAAAGGACAGGAGGTGTAGCTCAGAGGTAGAATGCCTCCAGGTTCAACCCCCAGTACCACAAAAAAAATAATAAAAATAAAAATGAATAATAATTTTTTTAAAGGGCTGGAGGTGTAGCTCAGAGATAGGATGCCCCTGGGTTCAATCTTCAGCACCACACACCAAAAAAAGTATTTGTCAAAGACTCCTGACTCCTAATAAATTCCCATGATAAGAAAACATATTCCTAGGCTCTAGGAAAAGAGTATAGTAATGCCTCATATATCCTACCTTTTATGCTACCCTGAGGCAGCTGTTAAATTACTTCTTCTCCATTAACAGAAAGAGGTGGTTGGAATTTTAAAATTTTTTAATGGCATAGTTAGGATTCCCAGCATGCATGAGTTCCTACAATGCTTTCTATCAAAATCCATTTCATGTGGAAAAGCATGTTTAAAAACACGCCGCCATGCACAGTTTTCCCAGAAGCATTGTTACTGCTCTGCTTACTTCATTCTCAGAGGGCCCCTGGAAGCCATAAAATGTAAGAGCAATGGGAATAGAAACTTGGTGTGCTTTGACTGAGTTTTGCATTTCATAGTAAACAGTAGACTACAACCCAGGCAGGGCACCGAAGGCACAGTAGTCTTATTACTTTGAATTCCATTTCTAGCTGGAGTGAACCATGATCAATAAAGAGCACCTTTTAGCTGACATATAATCCCCGAGGTAGGAGGCACTCCAATGTGATTTATTGACAATAATTTACCAGAAAAAAAGCACTAGGTATAAAGTTGAAATGAAACAATCACAGAGGGGAACTGATTTAAATGATGTTTAAAAGAACTGCTCAAAAAAAATTTTTTTTCCCAATTCCCTTTTACTTGAAACACACAAAGGGGAGGAAGTAGTATTTTGACTGCGGTTTAAAGTTTACAAAACATCATCTCAACCTTTCTTCACAGTAGCCCTAAGGATGAGGAGCAATGCCTGGGACAAAATCTGCCAGTCTGCGACAGACCCCGAAGTCAAATCCATAGTACCTGCTCTAATTGTTCATACTGTCCCCACAGAAATAAAATCTATATTGCAAGATCAGCCCCTGTCAACATCAACCATGCAGTCCCAAAGTCAAAAAGCAAGGTGATTCCAAGTTTGCAACAGTGCTGGAAACTGAAGGTCAGATTCATGCGGGGGGGTGGGGGGGAGGAGGATCTAACTCGGAGCCATCCAGAGTGGGATATGCAGGCCTTGGAGGGAGAAACGCATGTGCTGCAAACAGGGGAGGGGTGGCTCTTGGCCCCAGGCCCACCTTCACAATTCCTATGAGCTGGCTTCCTAATAGGATACAGATCAGTACTCCCCTCTCACTAAGCAGCTCTAGAATATATATATCAAGAGCCGAGAGGCAAAGGCATTAAAACCCTCTAGAGAATTCAAGGGACTGCAAGCTGTTTTGTATGGATTTATGTGCATTTTATCCTATAAGCCAAGGGAAGCCAGTGAGGGTTTGAAACTCCGAAATAATGTGGGAAGATCATTCTGCTGGCAGAAGATGGATCAGGAAGAGGAAAGCTGGAGGCATAGAGACCAGGTAGGAGGCGTTGCAGTAGGTAAGAAATGAAGAAGATGGAAACCAAGGTAAAATTAAAATAATAGTGTCATCATCCTAATTCCAATTTAAATTCCTACCACAGACCAGGCACTGTGCTAAGTGCTTTACATATAGCATGATACTTAACCTTCATTGCTACGGTGTGAAGTGGGAACTATTAAAATCCTTTTGTTAAACTGGGTGCAGTGGCACACATCTGTAATCCCAGTATTTGGGAGGCTGAAACAGGAGGATCACAGGATCAAGGCCAGCCTCAGCAACTTAGCAAGACCTTGTTTCCAAATAAGAAATAAAAAGGGCTGGGGTATAACTAAGAGGTAGAATGCCCCTGGGTTCAATATCCCATACTAAAAATAAACTCTCCCCTTTTTTTGGGGGGGTGTGGGGGTCCTGGGAATAGAACACAGGGCCTGGTGCATGCTAAGTACATGCTCTACCACTGAGATACACCCTTAGCCACAATTCTCTTTTTATAAAGAAACTGATGGACAGAAGAGTAAGATCACAGGCAGCCAGGAAATGAGAGCCAAGTGTGAAGTCAGCGAGTGCTCTTCCAGAGCCTTTGGTCTGAAATTCCAGGCCACACTGCCTTGCAGCATGGCAGAAATTATAGGGAAGATGGGGTGGGTTCCGAGAAGAACTCCCAGGACCTGCTGACTCTGAGAAATGAGGGAATGAGGGAGGAGAACTCCAAACTTCACTGAGCCACGTATGGTAGCACAGGCTTGTAATCCCAATACTCGGAAGGCTGAGGCAGAAGAATCGCAGGTTTAGGCCAGCCTCAGCAACTTAGCAAGACCCTGTTTTCGAATAAAACATAAAAAGAGCTGAGGTGTAGCTCAGAAGTAGAATGCTACTGGGTTGCACAAAAAAAAGAGCAATGTTATACAAAGCTAAAATGACAGGGTAATTTATCCAGATGAAAAGAAACTAAGGAAAAATAACCAAATGAACTTTGAAACTTTGAATGGATCACTGGTTAAATTAAAAAAAAAAAAAAAAGCTATGGCTGGGGATGTGGCTCAGTGGTAGAGCATTTGCCAAGTATGCTTAAGAACCTGGATTTGATTCCCAGAACCACACCACACACACACACACACACACACACAACACACACACACACACACACACACACACACACACACACACACAAAGCTAAAAAGGTATTTGAGAACAAATGGAGATATTTTATTATGAACTGAGTATTATATAATGTCATTGAATTAATATTAATTTTCTCAGTTGTGATTATTTTGTAGTTTGTGAGAAAATGTCTTTAATTTTAGGAAATGCATTATAAAACATTTAGGTATGAGTGCTATGATATTTGCAAGTTACTAATAAATGGTTGAGAAATAGGTATATACACAAGAAGTAGGAGAGAGAGAAGAAAATGTGGTAAAACTGCAACAATTAGCCCAGTGTGCTGGTTCATATCTGTAATCCCAGTACTTGGGAGGCTGGGACAGGAGGATCACAGGTTCAAGGCCAGCCTTGGCAACTTAGTGAGACTCTTAGGAACTTAGAGAGACTTTGTTTCAAAATAAAAGAGGGTTGTGGGTGTAACTCAGAGGTGGAATGCCCCTGAGTTCAATCCAGTAACAACAACAAAAAAAAAATTGTAACAACTGATGAATCTGGTTGAAGGGTATACAATTATTCACCACACTGTTCTTTCATCTTTTCTGTATGGTTGAAAGTTTTCAAGTGAAAGAGATGGTGGGGGGAATATATATACTCACTGTTATGATGACAACCATGACAAGAGTCATATATAGATATAAAGACTCTGAAGGCAATATTAAAAAATGAGCACAGTGACTATATTAGACTGGTGGATTTCTGAGTAGTTTTTTCTATTTTCCAATTTTTCTGCAATACTACATATAGAAGTCAAGAGAAATAAAATCTTCACAGGTTGGAAGCCAGCATGTTACTTTGAAGAGAGACCAGAAACACTGGTGAATGAAATGGGTGCCTTCTCTCCCTGACTACTGCCAGGATTCAAAGATAAAAGTATAGAGGTAAGGGTCAGGGGCATAGCTCAGGGGTAGAGCATGTGCTTAGCATGTGCAGGGTCCTGGGTTCAATCCTCAGCACCCTCTGCAAAGAGTGTAGACAGAAGGGTAAGTGCAGGGGAGAGAATGGACTTAATATTCTAGGAACACACAAGAGAATCAGAAAATTGGATGTTCTCAATGTATGCACTTCCTCTAAGGACCCTCTCATCACAAAGTACTTTCAACTTTTGGATTTGGTCTGAAACAGTCATGCAAATATAAGTACCTTCCCTTCTGTTGTTTTTATACCACTCTGTCTCCACAAAAGGATGACTTCTCTGCAGAAGAGATAGTAAGTGTTGGTTGGAGACATAGAATCTAAGGTCCTAAACCTAGAATAAAATGTTACTCAAGTGTCTTTAAGAATCCAGTTTTATTCTACAAAATCATGCTTCCCCATAGAGCTGAATTTCTGTGAACTGTTTAGTGCACCCTATATAAGCTCTTGCTTTCTGGTATAGAACAAGCATTATTGAAGCAAGAGGGTTTTACTCTGACCTAATAAATGACACACATGTTGAAAAACAACATATGAACTTTAGACTCCAATCACTTTTTGTTGCTTATAAAAAGAATTCCTGAGGCTGGGGGTGTAGCTCAGTGGTAGAGCATGTGCTTAGCATGAGCGAGGCCCTGCGTTCAACCCCTAGTGCCAAAAAATAAATTGGATTCCTGACAGGGATTATGTGCTTTGTTTCTAGATATTAAAGAATATGCAATTATAAGCACTAAACTACAAAGTAGTTTAGCATATCCTATTTTGTATACGTCTCCTACATTTTTTCTTACATTTATATGAGGCAATCTCATTCTACTATACTATGCTAGCAAGACCATGCAAATCTATGGTTATCTTTTATACATGGGAAAAGTTATAGACACAAGGAGAGACATCACCAAAGAATTACAACGATTATTTAATGGACCATAATTTCCCATTGAATTTATTGATTCTATTATTTATTCTATTTTTTTCTGTACTGAAGATTGAACCTAGGGGCATTCTATGTCCAAGCTATACTCCCAGACCTTTTTATTTTTTAGTTTGAAAGAGAGTCTCATTAAGTTGCTGAGGTTGGCCTTGAACCTACAATCCTCCTGACTCAGCCTCTTGAGTACTGTGATAATAGGTATGTGCCACTGTACCTGGTATAGATTTATTTATTCTAAAAATGGCATATTAGTTACAGTTAAATTGCTAACACAGCAGGCCTGAGGCTGCCATTTTTAGAAAGGCTAGCAGGGGACCATGCATGGTGTCACACGCCTATAATCCCAGTACTGGGGGGGCGGGGACTGAGACAGGAGAATCAGAGGTTATAGAATAGCTACAGCAATTTAGCAAGATTCTCAGCAACCTAGTGAGATCTTGTTTCAAATTTTAAAAAAAAAAATTTTAAAGGGCTAGGGGAGGTAGAATGCCCCTGGTTTCAATCCCCAGTACAACAAAACAAAACAAAACCAAAAAAGAAAAGAAAAAGAAAGACTGGCAGGGTTAGTCCTTGGCTGGTATCTGGGAATGTGGCTCTCAGAATGTGTCTTCCAGCCAGGTGTGGTGGCACATGCTTGTAATCCCAGTACTTGGGAGGCTGAGACAAGGGGATGGCAGGTTTGAGGACAACCTCAACAACTTAGCAAGACTCTCAGCAACCTAGCAAGATCCTGGTTCAAAATAAAAAATAAAAAGGGATGAACGTGTAGCTTGGAGGTAGAATGCCCCTGGGTTCAAACATATCACCAAAATAAAAAAAGTGTGTTTCATGACTAATTGTTTGGCCAAGCCTAGGCTGTTTGTACAAACAATGTGATTTATGGTGAACACTGCTTTCCTTCTGGGAGTCTGGAATTTTGATGGTTGCTAGGCAGAGAACGTCAATGTGACCAGCCCTCAACAAAATCCCCAGACTCTGAATCTCAAATGGCCTTCTCTGGGCAGAAACATCACCCATGTGTTGTTGTATCTGACTGCTGAAAAGATGGTGAGCTCTTTGTGACATCACAGGATGGCGGAGCACAGGAGACCTCCATTTACATCTTTTCCCTTACTGGTCCTGCTGCGCATGCTTCCTGTATAATAAATATTAGCTGTGAGCACAACTATATTCTGATTCCTTCTTGAGGACTGCCAAATGTGCAGGTGGTCTTGGGAGGCTCCCAAAATAAGACTCTCGGTTTCATTTTGCATGGACTTTTTGAGTGGCTCATAAAAACCTAAAAAATAGTACCCTAAAATTATTATGTCTGTGAGTAGACCACAACACATCTAAAACCAGGTGGAATTGCTCTTTATAATTGATGTCATTCTGTAGATAATGGAGTGGCTGACAGTTGCATTCACCAGCTCTAAATCCCTAGTAATGTCCTTAACTGGAGTGACCCATGTGTTCAAAGATAAATATTCTCGCTCAGGTGTTCGGACTCAAAGCCGAGGATTTTTACTTTCTGAGCCTTAAAGACATCGGCTGTCCATATGCCATACAGCTCAATATCATCAGAGCCAATTTCTGGGAGAGGAAGTCATTATTCTAGCGTTCATTCTAGGGTCCATTAGAAGCAGTAATCTTGTTTGAAATACAGTTCCAACTCTGCTCGCATTAGAGCCCGGCCATCAAAGCAATCATGGGCTTTTCAGAGCCCACTAATCTCATGAGCTGGCCAGAGAGGAGCTGAAGTGCAAGGCTCCTTTGTAATCCTGGAATCTGTCTTCGTATTAAGTCATATCCACCATTCTTGGCTGGGAAACCCCCTGTACCTATGCCCATGCTTCCTTGCCAATTGTATTTTTTTTAATTAATGGGTAACAAACAACCCCTGTTTGCTAGGGAGTCAGGGAGAAAAAGATAAGATGCTGGCTAGCCGGGCATGGTGGTGCACACCTGCAATCCCATTACTTGGCAGGCTGACACAGGAGGATCGCAGGTTTGAGGACAGCCTCAGCAATGTAGTGAGATTCTCAGCAACCTAGCAAGACTCTGTTTCAAAAACAAAAAATAAATAGGACTAAATGTGTAGCCCCTGGGTTTGATTCCCAATACCAAAAAAAAAAAAAAAAAATGCTGGCTGCCCTTAAAGTAGGTGCCAGTAGCCAAGCACAGTGGTGCATGCCTGTAATCTCAGTACTTGGGAGGCTGAGACAAGAGGATTGCAGGCTAGCCTCGGCATCTTAGTTAGGCCCTCAGCAACTTAGCGAGACTCTGTTTCAAAGTAAAAAATAAAAAAGGGCTGGGACTATAGTTCAGAGGTAGAATGCTCCTGGATTTAATCCCCAGTACTCAAAACAAAACAAAACAGAAGGTGCCAGTTTGTGGCTAATAAATAGAAATTTTCTTACAACCAAGGAAGCCTGCGAGTTAGCTAGAATTCCAATACCAGCATCTGAGTTTTGTTAAAAGGACTTTCCTTCTCTCCAAAACATACTGTGTCTGGCTCAGGAGTGGCGAGCAAGCAGTCAGTCTTCCCTGAAACTGCTGGGCACCTGCATCCTGAGACCAGCAGCCTCCTCCACGAGGGAAAAAGCAGGCTACACAAACCAGACCACATTCACATATCAGTTGATGCTTGTAAACAGCAGATGGTT
The DNA here is from genome assembly GCA_004027655.1 of Graphiurus murinus. Classification (NCBI taxonomy): domain Eukaryota; kingdom Metazoa; phylum Chordata; class Mammalia; order Rodentia; family Gliridae; genus Graphiurus; species Graphiurus murinus. Next base: position 40,841 of record PVLC010005138.1, read on the forward strand.
ATGAGTGAATGATTTCCCCAAGCCATTTAACTTGCTCCACTCCCCACCCCCCACTTCACGTACAAGAGCCTGAAATAATAAACTGTAAGGTGGCTATCAAGGGTCACAGCACACATGGAGCCACGTTGGAATTTTCAATCTGCTGCATAAGCTGTGCAGCCTGAGAACACAGGAAGTCCTTCTTCATATGAAAAATCCCTTATGCACTATTGAAGCACAGGAGCCAAACACTGCTCAACTGAAGCAGGGAAGAGCCTGGAGCACCTATGCCTGCCTGGAGCACCTATGCCTGCCTGGAGCACCTATGCCTGCGCCTCCAGGCAGCCCAGATCCCAGCTCTGTGAGCACAGTCTGAAAGCCAATGTTCTGGCTCAAGACTGCAAGCAGCAATCATTAACTTAGTAAGGCGTCCTGCATGCACAAGATATGTAAAGCTGTTCCCATATAAATACATGTGGGTAAAGGAAATGCTAAAAAGAGCCATGAGTCTCTCCTAGCAAGCCATGGCACTAGTGTAACACAGTCTCACACGTACACCCCATGCAAAGATCTAGGCAGCCCTCAACTGTAATACTGCGAGAGCTATTTGCTAGGATGAGGCTCAGAAATAGATATCTTCTGAACAACATATATCATTATTGTGGTAATTGCCCCTTCCTATGTCTGATATTTTGCTTAGCTGCTTTCACTTTTCAACTTTTTGCATTCAATGTCCATAGGTGAGAAAAAGTAAAGATACAAATTCTTCCCGTGCACATATTTAAATGCAATGAAATTTTAATGAAAATCCCTAAGGATTTTTTTTTTTTTGCTCGAACCTGATCTTAGCAATCACTGTTCAGTTCACTTGGAAGAACAGCAAAATATATTTTTAAAAATCTAAATAATAAGCTGAGTGCAATGGTGTGCACGTATGATCCCAGTCCTTGGAGGCTGAAACAGAAGGATCGCAGGTTCAAGGCCAGTGCATGGTAACATAGCAAGACAAGAACCTGTTTCAAAATTTAAAAAATAAAACGGGTTGGGGTGTAGCTCAGAAGTAGAATGCCCCAGGGTTCAATCTTTAGTACCACATACACACAAAAAATTAAAAATCAATGGGAATAGGGTAGGTAAAGTCTTAATTTACAATAATGCTCTGAAAGCAAAAATAATAGTAAAAGTTCAGGTATGAGCCAGGCATGGTGCACACACCTGTAATCCCCTTGGGAGGCTGAGACAAAAAGCTTGCAGGTTCAAGACCAGCCTCAGCCTCAGCAACTTAGCAAGACTTTCAGCAATCTAGTGAGACCCTATTTCAAAAACAAAAGAATAAACAGGGCTGGAGGTGTATCTCAGAGGTAGAATGCCCCTGGGTTCAATCCCCCCCCAAAAAAGATTTCAGATATGAAAGATAAAATCATCAGTTGAACAAAGTAAAAATCCCTGAAATCAAACTAAATTACTCAACTTACAATTGACAAGAGGAGGGGGGAGTCAGATCCCTACCTTACACTCTTCACTAAAAATAAAGTCTATATAGATTACAGATTCAAATCATAAAATCAAAAAGCATAAAAGTGCTAGAGGAAAACATATGGGTTATTACTTATATAATCTTTCCATAGAAAAAGGCTTTAGGCATGATACTAAAGGCAGAATCCAGAAAAGTAAAAGATTTGACTACATAAATTTTTACAAAACATACATAAAGACTACACAAAGACCTTGTCTAAAACTCTTTAGAAAGAATAAAAACCACCATTAACAAGCTACAAGAAAAACAAAATCTCTTTGAAAAAATATTAACAAATCTAACAAAGGATAAATGTTCCTTATGTATAAAGGATTCTCCAGTCAGTACGGAAAAGAATACAATAGCAAAAGGAAAAAGCAACAAAGGATACAAACAGGCTATTCATAAAAATTAGTCAATAAATATATATAATATTCATATATACTTATAAATCAAAGGATCAACAAAAGAAAAATCTCATTCTTATCAAAATGACAAAACTAGCCAGGCACGGTAGCACATGCCTGTAATCCCAGAAAACTTGGGAGGCTGAGACAGGAGGATCACAGATTCAAGGCCAGCCTCAGCAACTTAGAGAGATCCTGTTTCAAAATAAAAAATAAAATAGGGCTGAGGGTGTAGCTAGGAGGCAGGATGCCCCTGATTTTAATACTCAGCATAAAAAAGAAAACCCACAAAAATTCTAAAATAATACCCAATATCAACATAATTTGAAAAGCTAGCATATTGCTGCTGTAGATGTGATTAAATTATTTTCATAAAGAGTGCTAGGGAGGCCGCAGCAAGAGGATCACAAGTTCAAGGCCAGCCTGGGCAACTTAGTGAGACCCTATTTCAAAACGAAAAATAAAAGGGGTTGGGGGTATAGCTCAGTGGTAGAGTGCCCTTGGGTTCCATCCCTAGCACCATGCACAAAAAAAAAATTATTTTCATAAAGAGAAAAAAATTAAGGGAAAAATGATCCTTCCCTATAAAATAATTCTGTTATTCCATTAAATTTTCAGAGTGCCAAGCATTGGTGGCATGTGCTTATCATCCCAATATTTGGCAGGTTGAAGGCCAGCCTCAGCAACTTAGCAAGACTCTCAGCAACCTAGTGAGACTGTTTCAAAATAAACAATAAAAAGGGCTGGGGTGTAGCTCTGAGGAAGAATGCCCTGGGTTCAATCCCCAGCACCAAAATTTAAAAAAAAATTTTTTTCAGAGAAACCTAAGATGTTAGTAACTACACAGCTTGGGTCATTGCCAGGAGCAGTAAGCTGGTTACCTGGAAGACAGTTTGCATCCTTGCTGCAGGTAGGCATTCAAGTTTCCAGTGGCTGCCAATAAGAGCCCCAAGTATGGAGGGGAAGGCTTCAATGGCCTCGAAGAAAACTCAGGATGGAATTGGACACCGACGAAATAGGGGTGATCTGAAATGAGAACAATCATGATGAGACTGAAGCAGACAAAGACAAGAACTGCTTGAAAGGGCTTGTCTTTGAATGAAGAAATTCATTCCGTGCTCAAAGGATCATTTAATGTCTCCTCACAGGTACTTTCATAATCCATTTTGGGGGTGGAATTCCAAAGCTAAAGCACATCGCATTTGCTAAGAGTTCCCGAATCTTATTTGTGGGAAGTGTTAGAGTGAAATTAAGCAAAAGTGTTTGAGTACCATGATGAATTGTGCCTTCCAAAGTTAATCACTGGTGTGTGCATGTGTGCACACGCACGTGTGTGCGTGTGTGTGTGCACACGCACGTGTGTGTGTTATCGGAGATTGGACCCAGAGGCATTCTACTGCTGCAGGAGGAGGTTCGGCACAAAGAGATGACAATTCGGAGACCAGGTTGGAAATAAGAGTTTCTTTATTTCTACCTGCAGGGCTCAGAGAACTAGAATCCAAAGTCTGAGCTCCAAACAGTGTCAGTATACAGATTATATAATCTTAAAGGAGACGCAGCTGGTTCTGATTGGCATAGCAATAAGCCGGCTACAGAAGTGGAAGCTTAGGTTAGGTTTCACTTTCCCCTCTTTAGCCTGATTTCCCATAACCGCCTCCACCTAGTGGATACACTGCAGCGCCATCTCAAGCTCCTACCTCACTACCTTCAAGATGCACCCCTAGCCCGCCCCCCCTTTTTTTTTAAACCAGGTCTTTCTAGGTTGCTAAGTATCTCACAAAGTTGCTGAGGCTGGCCTCAAACCTACGATCCTCCTGCCTCAGCCTACCAAGAAATGGGATTACAGGTGTGCACCACCATGCCTAGCTCCTCCTGCTTCTTGAAGGCCCTTCGTAGACCTATGTCTATTTCCATGGTACCCCTCAGACTTTAGGCTAACCTGGCATCATTCTTTCTCTTAGCTGGCTTCGGGCCATTTCCTATGAGGTCTTCTCCCTCCCCAAGGGAAGAGTCCCTTTGAACAAACCCACACAACGTTGACCCAGTGGACTGCTCCTGGGAACTGACAAGGACAACTGCTTTCCTAGTCACATGGAGCTGATACTCACATTTCAGCCTAGAGCAGCTTATCACTTCTGATGAAGAATCTCTACGTGATGCGGGGCCTTTCGGCCTGTTAATGGTAATTATGTCTCGAGGTGGCAAGAGTGCAAGCTATTTTTCTTCCTTACACTTTTCTGTATTGTGTGAACCTTTACGATGAGGGTATGTTACATTCTCATGGGGGGATTAAGCTATGTTCGTGTTAAGGGTTGTAAGAAGTCCCTATATGTTCAATTCAAGTTCTCCCAGAAGTAGTAGGAACACAAAAGTAGCTCTTGCCAGATATCTGGAATCCTCTTCTTTGGAACAGTAAGAGTTAAGTAGAAGTTTTCTAGGATTTCAAATTTCTTCCCCCCCAATCAGAACTCTAAAAACTATGTTTATGCGGGGCATGGTACACATCTGGTAATCTCAGTACTTGGGAGACTGAGACAAAAGAATCACAGATGTAAGGTCAACCTCAGAAATTTAGCAAGACCCTGTTTCAAAATAAAAAATAAAAGCTGGGCACAGTGGCACACACCTGTAATCTCAGTACTTGGGAAGCTGAGACAGGAAGATTGCAGGTTCGAGGGCAGCCTCAGCAAATAGTGAGTCTTTAAGACAGAATAATCTCATAGCATAGTATCTAGGGATGTCCTGGAAAGAAAGCAGACAGTAAAGCCGGGCATGGTGGCGCACGCTTGTAGTCCCAGCATTTGGGAGGCTGAGACGGGAGGATCAGGGTTCGCGGCCAGCCTCAGCTACCTAGTGAGGCCCTCCGCAACTTAGTGAGACCCTGTTTCAAAATAAAGAATAAAAAATAGGGCTGAGGGTGTAGCTAGCAGGTAGAATGCCCCTGAGTTCAATCCCCAGTACCGAAAAAAAAAAAAAAAGAAAGCAGACAGTAATTATGTTCGTGTAGCACTACAGACAGAAGCTAAGCAATGGATCGTGTCAGTCAGGGACAGAATACTTGAATGAGTTGCTCTAAATCACTCTATTCAAAAGTGTCTATACTAGTATGAGAGACTAAAAGTTTTTATTTTGGTGATGTTCTATCAGTCAAATAAAGTACCGTTAAAAGGTTGGAGGCCAGCCTCGGTAATTTAGCAAGACCCTCAACAACTTAGCAAGATTCTGTTCTGTTCCAAATTTTTTAAAGGGGATCTGGGGGTATAGCCCAGAGGTATATATATATATAGGTTGAATTCCCCAGTACTACTACTACTACTAATAATAATAATAATAATAATAATAATAATAATAATAATAATGCTCCTGGAGGCTGAGGATGTAACTCAGTGGTAGTGTACTTGCCCCGCATGTGCAAGGCCCTGGGTTCCTTCCCCAGCACTACAAAATATTAATAGTACTAATAATGATGCTCTTAATTGCTTTCAACCAAATTTTTGACATTATACAAATTTCAAGCTTGTTGTTTCTCTTAGAACCGTCTAGGAATGGTGGTGATTTCTGAATATGCTTCTAGGGGGTCCTGAAGATCAAATATTTCTGAGGAATCTTCCTTCATAAAATGAATTCTCTTGCAGCCAGCTTCTAAAAACTGCAAGGTTTGACAGTGGCTCTCATTTCCTTTCCAATCCACATGAAACTTGAAAGTGTCAACAGGAATCTAAATCTTTATGATCAAAGAGGCCTCGCAGTATTTGCTGACAGTGATGAGAACCAGGAGAATTAACAGAGAATCCGTAAGTGAACAAAGCAAACAAATAGCAATTCGCTTAAGAAATTCTCGGCTCTCACACGTTAGAAAGACTTAAGAGGTTTCAACACCAAACAGTGATCCACGCTTTCATTCTCAACGATGGGCACTGTCATCAGAAGACTCCTGGAATCCTTATTATTCTAATTCCAAAGTCTAGGCCAGGATTGATAATCTTAGGCCGGGCATCCAATGAAAATGAAAAGAAAATTCCACAGAGGTGGCAGCAGAAAGAGGCAAGCACCTAGCTTTCGCTCTAGCCCCACCAGCACCTGGCTGGATAACCCGGGGAAAGTTATTTAACTTCTCTGCACTGCAGCCTCTTCTGTAAATGAAATGAGCATTGCCTGCTTTTTAAGTTACATAAAGCACGTGGAGACACTGGTAAATAAAGGATCTAGTGACAAGCATCTAGTAAGTGTACATTTAATGTCCACTGCAAGCTGGGTGTGGTGCTACACGCTTGTAATCCCAGTACTAGGGAGGCTGAGACAGGAGGATCGCTGATTCGAAGCCAGTCTCAGCAACTTAGCAAGGCCCTCAGCAACTTATTGAGACCCTGTTTCAAAATAAAAGATAAAATAGGGGTGGGGACAGAGCTCAGAGGTAGAATACCCCTAATACCACACACACACACACACACACACACACACACACACACACAAGAGAGAGAGAAAGGGATCAAAAAACTGGATCTCAAATTAGTCTGTAGTTAACAAAAAAATTCACTATGAAGCATTATATAAATGAAGAGTCCACTCACTTGCCAGTTCAATGATTTCCATCCTCTCCCCATCGACATCCTGACCTACAAAACGTAGGTCTTTCTGCTCAAATTGGTTGATCATTTTAGGATTCACCTGGAAACACAGGAAATTAAGTTTTTTAGAGCTGCAGTCTAATGCAAGTCCATTGCATTGATACTTGAACTAGCACTTAATTTCTATAATCAACACACAACCGCTCATTTTAAGCTCATGAGAAACCCAAGATACGAAGCCTAATCACATCACCTAAATCTGGGAAGCCCACCTTCGATCGCCCAAAGATGAGAATCAAAAAGTAGGAGCCGGGCGTAGTGGCACACGCTTGTAATCCCAGCATTCGGGAGGCTGAGACCGGAGGATCCGGGTTCGCGGCCAGCCTCAGCTACCTAGTGAGGCACTCCGCAACTTAGTGAGACTCAGTTTCAAAATAAAGAATAAAAAATAGGGCTTGGGGGTATAGCTCGGAGGTAGAACACCCCTGAGTTCAATCCCTAGTACCGCAACAACAACAACAAAAAAGTAGGATGGTGGCACTAGTCTTCTGACTGAGAATCTTGGGACGAGCTTGTCATAGCCATCCCTGCGCTTACTTCTTCCTTGAGTTACATGGACTTAACTTGTCTCTCTCCAAATTGTAAATTTGTTTGAGGATTGAAACTCTTCTTTCTTCTGGGCATGGGACTCTGTCCCATTCCAGAAGTTGGCCCCGATTGGTCTAAACCAAATAAGATAAACCTGTCTCTTTTGGCAGATGAATATCATAAGAACTCAGGTTTAGGCCGGGCGTGGTGGCGCACGCTTGTAATCCCAGCATTTGGGAGGCTGAGACTGGAAGATCCGGGTTTGCGGCCAGCCTCAGCTACATAGTGAGGCACTCCACAACTTAGTGAGACCCTGTTTCAAATAAAGAATAAAAAACAGGACTGGTGCTGTAGCTCGGAGGTAGAATGCCCCCAGGTTCCATCCCCAGTACTGCAAAAAAAAAAAAAAAAAAAAAAACAACTCAGGTTTAAGCCTGGTGCAGTGGTGCACAGCTGTAATCCCAGTAGATGGGAGGCTGAGACAGGAGGATCACAGGTTCAAGGCCAGCCTCAGCAACTTAGCAAGGTCTCTCCAATTTAGTGAGACCCTGTTTCAAAATTTAAAAATAAAAATAAGCCAGGCATGCTGGTGCATGCCTGTAATCCCAGCACTTGGGAGGCTGAGAAAAGGACTGCAGGTTCAAGGACAGCTTCAGCAACTTAGTGAGGCCCTCAACAACTTAGCAAGACCCTCTTCCCAAATAAAAAATACAATAGGACTGGGGGTGTAGCTTGGAAGTAGAACGCCCCCAGGCTCAATCCCCAGCACCACACAATGAACCCAGGTTCAAACCTACTGATGTTCAACATCACACTAGCAATAGTTACTAATGCACAGGTTGGCAGGTAATCTTTAAATTTATTGACCCAATCAGACTGAAGAAAAACTGCATGTTGCCTCAGATGCTGCTGGCAGCCATCTTCTTGCAGCTGTGAGGGAGACTGGTGAGAGGGCACCACAGACACACAAAGGTAGGGCGGGCCGAGAGAACCACAGAGACAGCGGTGGCCCTGACTATGCCATGCATGGCAGCGACCCAGCCACTGGACCACCTGTCATCTGAGATAACAAATGTCCTCATTGTTGAAACTGATTTTTTTTTGTACTGGGGATTGAACCCAGAGACATTTTACCTCTGAGCTATACCCACCACCCTATATTTTTTTTTTATTTTGATTTTTTAGCGGTACTGGGGATTGAACTCAGGGGCATTCTACCTCCGAGCTATACCCCCAGCCCTATTTTTTATTCTTTATTTTGAAACAGGGTCTCACTAAGTTGCAGAGTACCTCACTAGGTAGCTGAGGCTGGCCACGAACCCAGATCTTCTAGTCTCAGCCTCCCAAATGCTGGGATTACAAGCGTGCGCCACCACGCCCGGCTTATTTTTTTTTTATTTTGAAATAAGGTCTCTCTAAGTTGCTGAGGCTGGCATCAAACCTGCGATCCTCCCATTTCAGCCTCCCAAGAACTGGGCCTACAAGCATGTGCCACCACGCCCAGTAGACTGGTTTGAGTGAATAACAAGCAGATTTCTGTTGTTCACAGCGAAAGCATCATTATTGATATACTAATTAATCTGCAGTTTTGGACACCTCTGCTTCTCAGGGGACAATCTCAACAATTAACTCCTCTCTCAAGCTCAAAGTAAGCTGCCAAGAGGTTCCCAAACCTAGAATCCACCATAGGCTATGTAGGAACTCATCTCTATCCCCAAAAGCATTCAGATCCTTTTTGGAGATAGCGCCTTTTTCCTAAACCTGGAAAACAAAGGGCAGGGAGTTCAGGAAGGGGAATGGTGACCTTATCTTGGCCTAGAAGATGGCAGAGTGACATAGAACCTTCATATGCCCCTGTACAGACACTTGGTTTAGAAAAGCGAAGGGTCTCCCGGCCATGGCTACCTCCTCTGGAAGTGGGAGACTGGAAAATGTGGTGTGCCTTTCCTGGCCCCTGTGGATACTACCCGCTGGATACCTTCTCCAGAGGGCCTGCTTGTAAAAACCGGGGCTCCTCACACTAAGCACCCACATTCCACAGAAATTCAGCGTGAAAGGCATACCTCATACCGATGTCTGTGTCTTTCTTCTATAAAAGGAACATCACCATAAAGTTTCCCTGTGAACATACAACAGTGAGATTAGAACTGGAGTAATCAGCTTTTATTTATTTACTTTTATCCATCTATCTATTTATTTTTGTGGTACTGAGGATTGAAGCCAGGGACATTCTACCTCTGAGCTACACCCCTAGCCCTTTTTAGTTTTATTTGTTCGTTCATTTGTTTCTTTGAAACAGGGTCTCATTACGTTGCTAAGGGTCTTGCTACATTGCTGAGACTGGCCTCCAACCTGCAATCCTCCGGTCTCAGCCTTCCAAATACTGGGATTATAGCCACGCACTACCATGCCCGGTGCAGTTACTATTTTGTGTGTGTGTGTGTGTGTGTGGTACTGGGGATTGAACTCAGAGGCATTCTACCTCTGAGCTACACCCCCAGCCCTATTTTATTCTTTATTTTGAAACCGAGTCTCACTAAGTTGCGGAGTGCCTCACTAGGTAGCTGATAGCTGAGGCTGGCCTCGAACCCGGATCCTCTGGTCTCAGCCTTCCGAATGCTGGGATTACAAGCGTGCGCCACCACGCCCGGCTCAGTTACTACTTTCACAGGGCATATGCTCGTCAATTTTCCACAGTCCACGCTACTCCCTATTACCTCTCTAACTCCGAGCCCAGGACAGCTGTTGCTGGTCACTGAGCTTAAGCTGCATCATTTCTCACGCCTGACTGTCTGCATTCCCCATGTGGCCCTGTTAGCCTCGTTGCTGGGCCCAGTGTGGATCAGTGCTCTCGTGTGCTCGTGTCCCTCCTTAAGCCCTACATACGGTTGCAGACTGACTTTCAGAAGAGCCTCAGGGGGGAGTCTTTACTTTCTCTGCCCCCTTTTTTCCTTGCACAAGACACCGCCTCCTGAAACCTGTGGAACCTTATCTGGGGACTTTCAGGAAGAGATAGCTTAGGCCTGTTGAGTTTTTCCTCTATGACTAAGGTCCAGGTGGTCAAGAGTCAGTTCGGTGACTTTCTAACAAGGGACTTGGACGAGTGACTTACCCTGGCTAAGCAGCCTTTCTCTCATGCAAAATGGCTGATGGGTCCTAGGGGTATTGAGTGGAATGGCTGAAACAGTGGACATGAAGTCTCGAGGCCCCGTGCTTAGGACGTGCAGAGGCAGGGCCGGCCACTAGCTCGCTACTTCAAGGACTACCTTTGGGTTTGAATAGAGCCTTCCTCCAATTTTTATAAAATAGCTCATCGCTTTGCAGTATCTAAAGTCCTCCCCTTTTCTCAATTTTACTTCTGTGATGTGCTTTTATCTCAATTTTTGAGGATAAAACATCTCAGTTTAAAAAACATAATCCGTGCTTTTGACTCTACATTGTAGTGTTTCATTCTTTTTGTGTCTTTTATCTCCTTTTCTTTCTATTTAGTATTCTTATCTCATTTTTAGCATCTCTTTTCGGAGCTTTTATGTCTTCTTCGGATAGTCTGTGTTGGCAGGTGTGGAGAGCAAGGAGGGAGAGAGAGAAGGAAGGGAGAGAACTTGCGAGACACAGGGGACGCCTGCTCCCCTCTCCTGGAGCCTGCCTCTTCTCTCTGCCACTACCCTAATTTGATACTCTCCTTGTTTTTATCAGTGCTGGGGATCATACCTGCTATAGAGTTGTTCTAAACCTGAGCCACAGCAGTCTAACTGAACCCCATCATCACCACCACCATCATCATCATCATTAGGGTACTGAGGATTAAACCCAGGGGTGCTCTACCATTGAGCTACATCTCCTGCCCTTTTTAATTTTATTTATTTATTTATTTTGGTACTGGGGACTGAACCCAGAGGCATTCTACCTCCAAGTTACACCCCCAGCCTGATTTTATTTCTTATTTAGAAACAGGGTCTCACTAGGTTGCTGAGAGCCTCACTAAATTGCCGAGGCTGGCTTTCAACCTGCAATCCTCCTGTCTCAGCCTCTCAAGTACTGGGGTTACAAAGCGTGTGCCACCACGCCAAGCTTTATTTTTTATTTTGAAACAGATCGTTATCAATTTGTACCTAACAAAGATGTATGCTTACAATGCACGTATAATTTAAAAAAAACTTTCATTTTACACAATTTCATTATTATAAATTTTAAATACAAATAAAATCTCAATTCTTGTATAAAAAAAAAGAAATAGAGTCTTTCTAAGTTATCACACAGTGGCCTCAAACCTGCAATCCTCCTGTCTCAGCCACCCGAGTACTGGGATCATAGTCATGAGCCACCATGCCCGGCCATGACTCCAATTCTTAGTGCCCAGTCATGAAACAAAGTTGGCCCCGAGCTGTGAGGGGACCACAGGTCAATGCAATAAGCCCTTCACATTTGCACCCAATGGCCACGTTCGAGTAGTATCTTCTTTGTGCCAGACACTGGTCTGAGGACTTATGTGTAAAATCCAGTTAACCCTCACAAGAACCCCGTGCGGCAGGCACTCTTCTTGTCCCCATCTTTCAGATGCAGAAACTGAGGTGTAGGGGGAGTAAGCAGCTACATCCAGCCAGTAGCTGAGAGCTGCGCCCTGGAAAGCAGTGTGGCTCACTCCAGGGGCCTCAGGACCACAGCACCTGTTGACACTGCTGAGGTGGTTAGGAAGTGTCAGTCAGGTAAGGGGTGCATAAATGTCATCTACCTAAGGACTAAAGGGGCTGTGTCCCCAATCTATGAGCCACCATATTCACCTTTTGTATGAGTGTGTGGTACTGGAGATTGAAGCCAGAGGTGAACTCCCTCTGTGCTACACTTTCAGCCCTTTGTATTTCGAAACAGAGTCTCGCTAAATTGCTGAGGGTCTTACTAAGTTGCTGAGGCTGGCCTTGAACCTGTGATCCTCCTGTCTCAGCCTCCCAAGTACTGGGATTACAGGAGTGTGCCGCTATACCCGGCTCTCCATATTAACAAATACGCTTTAGTGAATGGTTTTCACAGTAAAAGGCAAGAAGGAGCAAGGAAGAGAGCCAGCCTGCAGGGTGGACCTGGGTTCTGGGCAAAGGCAGGGAGGCTCACAGCTGGCTGACTCTCACAGGCACTGCCACACTGCTTTCCAGTAAGTGTCTCAGCACAATGATAAATTACCGTAGCGTGGACTTTTAAACTGTTTTGTAAATCACCTCATTAACCCCGCAAAGGGTTTTTCTGTGTTTTTTTTAACTTTCTAACAATCTAATCACGCTAGAAATTAGAAGCTGTTTTTCTGTATCAGTTTTGATAAGAAAAACGAATGCAAAAGCAATTTTTCTAGCCCCTGAAAGTTTGCTCTGCCACATCCCCATTGCCTTCAGTTCATTCACATTTTAGACTGAACCACTCTGGCTGGGCGCAGTGCTGCACACCTGTAATTCCAGTGCTTGAAATTGGCTAAGAGAGGAAGATCACAGGTTCAAGGCCAGCCTCGGCAACTTAGCAAGACTCTTGGCAACTTAGTGAGATCCTGTTTCAAAGTTAAAATAAAAAAGGGCTGGGAGTGTAGCTCAGAGGTAGAACACCCTTGGGTTCACTCCCCAGCTCTAACCTTTGGGTGCTGGTTTGGAGGGCATAAGCATTGGGGAGCTTTAAATTGAGTTGACACTAGCCAAAATGCCTAATTAATGCATGCGTAGTAGATTGTACAGTATCCAACCCTGTTCACTCAACAGTCCAGAAACCATGTTTTTTCTAAGAAGTAGTGTGTGGTTTGAACACCCCATTCAACACAAAGACTTGCTTCCTTTCCTGGATGTCTTGGCAATACCTCCAGGACTTAGTCAAACAAATGAAGGCCTGGGTCTGTAACATTTTGGAAACATGCTCATACATACAGTCGACTGAATAAGTTCGGAACCTTGTCTAAATTTCTTCGTGTGTGTGTTTTTTTGTTTTTTTTGTTTTTTGTTTTTTGGTTTTTGGTGTTTTTTTGCGGTACTGGGGATTGAACTCAAGGGCATTCTACCTCCGAGCTATACCCCCAGCCCTATTTTTTATTCTTTATTTTGAAACCGGGTCTCACTAAGTTGCAGAGGGCCTCACTAGGTAGCTGAGGCTGGCCGCGAACCCGGATCCTCCGGTGTCAGCCTCCCAAATGCTGGGATTACAAGCGTGCGCCACCACGCCCGGCTTCTTTGTGTTTTCTTATGTTCCCATCTCTTGTGCTCACTTGAGAGTCACAAGCCAAATGATATAGTTCAATAACCAGTCCTACAACCCTGGCTTCCCTCTTACCTGAGCCTAACCCCCCCTCCACCTCCATTTCTTACTCTTCAAAGTACCCTGTTCACCCATAACCGCTCTGTGCAGATTCGCCCTGCTTTTCCAAAGTTATCGAGTGAGCTGATCAACTAATAATACTGTCTCAAGAGGAGACCTCTCCTCCCATCTAATTGCCCAGGTAAGATAGTTTTCTTTTGTTTTTTGTTTTGTTTTGTACTGGGGATTGAAGTCAGGGGCATTCTACCTCTGAGCTACACCCTCAGCCCTATTTTATTTTTTATTTTGAAGCAGGGTCTTACTAAGTAAGGCTGGTTTTGAACCTGCACTCTTCCTGTCTCAACGTCCTAAGTACTGGGATTGGTCTTTTTTAATTGAGTCATGCAATCAAATACACAAATCTGAAGGGGATTACACTCGGTGAGTACAACAATTCTAAGATGTGTGTTTGAAGAATTACATTTTAGAACTGGGCACAGTGGCACGCGCCAGATTTCCCAGTACTTGGGAGGCTGAGACAGGAGGATCACAGGTTTGGGGTCAGCCTCGGCAACTTAGAGAGATCCCCAGCAACTCAGTGAGACCCTGTTTCAAAAAATAAAAATAAAAAGGCCTGGGGGTGTAGCTCAAGAGGGAGAACGTCCCTGGATTCAATCCCCAGTACCAAAAGATAAACAAATTTAAATTTAAAAAGAGTTCTGTTTTGGAGAGGGATGACAATGGTGGGACTGTGAGCCAGGAAAGCAGGTCTTAGTGGAGGGACAATGACCCAAGTCCTATTTCCAACTGACCAGATAGCCCTTCACCTCATGGACCACTCCTTCCTCAGCCAAAAAGTAAAGAGGTTGGATCAAATGGCTTCTGGAAGCCCTCTTGGTCTTGTTCTCTGTCGCTCGACAGGATATTGATGCCGGAAAATAGAGAAGAGGGGAGATGGTGTCTCTCAGCTTCCCTAGGATGGTAGCAGCCTCGCCTCCACCACTGTGGCTTTTGTTGAGACCAAGATTCAGCAAACTATGGCCCAGCCCACCACACAATACGCTTCCCCTGTTTTTGTTTGGTCCTCAAACTAAGAATGGTTTTTACATTTTCAAACGGCTGAATAATTTCAAATGACCCAGCAAATTACATGAAATTACATTTCAGCAGCCATAAATAAAGTTTTATTGGAACACAGCCATGTTCATTCACTTATATAGCTATCTATGGCTGCTTTCACACTGCAATAGCTACAAGTCAAAAATGTTTACTACCCGGCTCTTTATTGAAAAAGTTTACCGACCCCTGGCTTAGACCATTTAAGTAATAGACTTTGGGCAGGTAAATCTCTCCCTTGCTATGTTTAAGTGCTAATGAAGATCTGGGAGATCTATACACAAGTAAATCAACATTTGGAGCCAGACATAGTAGCATACACCTGTAATCCCAGTACCTGGGAGGCTGATCCAGGAGGATCGCAAGTTCAAGGCCAGCCTTAGCAACTTAGCAAGAACCAGTCTCAAAATAAAAAATAAAAAGGGCTGTGGGTGTATCTCAGTGGTAGAATGGCCCTGGGTTCAATCCCTAGTACCACATGTACACACACACACACACACACACACACACACACACACACACCAACATTTGGGGAGAACAAAGTTTTGCTCTATAGCAATACAAAGAAATGCAAAATGAAGTGCAGTATTAAAGGGCTCCTTTTGTTCTTGCTAACAGAGCAGGAAGAAATATAATAATGCTAGCAGAAAGACTAGGAAGGCAGGAACACCAGTGCAGTTGACGTCATTGTGAACTGACTCACCCCGTCTTTCAAACAATCTGGCAGAATTATCAGTCATAAAAGCATTTCTACCCTTTGACCTAATAAACCAACTCCTGGAAATCTATTCTAAGGAAACATTTGAAGGGACAAAAACACTGTGAAAAGATGTTCAAATCAGTGCTTTTCTAATAGAATGCCAATCTGAAATGTTTCTTAACAGGAAATGAGTCGGAAGATTAAGCTTTCTTAGCTCAATTAAATCCTATTGCCCAGAGCCAGGCGTGGTGGCACACACCTGTAGTCCCAGCTACTTAGGAGACTGAGGCAGGATTCTCAAGCCTGTCAGAAGTTCTGCTACAATAAAAAACCATATAAAAACTACATATAGTAAAATTTTAAAAAGGCCACGGATATGCAAACTAAGGTAAAGGGTCATAGACATACAATTTAAAAAATTGCCTAAATATTTTTTTTTGAGCCAGGTGTGGTGGCACACACTTGTAATCCCAGTACTTGGGAGGCTGAGACAGGAGGATCGTAGTTTTAAGGATATCCTCAGCAAGTAGGAGACTCTCTAGCAAGATCCTGTTTCAAAATAAAAATTAGCCAGGCGTGGTGGTACATGCTTGTAATCCCAGTACTTAGGAGGCTGAGACAGGAGGATCCAGGTTCGTAGCCAGCCTCAGCTACTTAGTGAGGCCCTCCGCAACTTAGTGAGACCTTGTTTCAAAACAAAGAATAAAAAATAGGACTGGGGGCATAGCCTAGAGGTAGAATGCTCCTGGGTTCTATCCCCAGTACCACAAAAAAATAAATAAATAATTAAAATTTAAAAATAGGGCTGGGGTGTAACTCAGAAATAGAAAGCCCCTGAGTTCAAGCCCTAGTACCCAAATATATATGTATATGAAAAATACATATATATATATATATATATATATATATATATGTTTTTTAAGGGGGGTCAGTACTGGAGGTTAAACCCAGGCTTCACATATGCTAGGCAAACACTCTACCACTATACTACACCCTCAGGCCTTTTTACTTTGAGACCGGATCTTGCTGAGTTGACAAGGCCAGTATCCAACTTGCAATCCTCCTGTCTTAGCCTCCGGAATAGCTGGAATTACAGGCATGTGCCACCACACCTGGATAAAATACCTGATTTCTAAAGACCCTTAAACCATCTTTGACAATTTCATACATGCTGTCATTATCCCTTTTTATTTTATTTGCTTATGGATTGACTGATTGGAGTACTAGGGATTGAACTTGGGGTCATTCTACCTCTGAGTTACACCCCAGCCCTATTTTGTGTGTGTGTGTGTGTGTGTGTGTGTGTGTGTGTGTGTGTGTGGTACTAGGGATTGAACCAAGGGGCATTCTACCTCCGAGCTATACCCCCAGCCCTATTTTCTATTCTTTATTTTGAAACAGGGTCTCACTAAGTTGCAGAGAGCCTTACTAAGTAGCTGAGGCTGGCCGCGAACCAGGGATTACAAGCGTGCACCACCACGCCCGGCTCACCCCTGGCCCTTTTTATTTTTTATTTTGAAACAGAGTCTCGATAAGTTGCTGCAGGTCTCATTAACTTATTGAGGCTGGCCTCAAACCTGCGACTTCAGATAAATGACAGAGACCAGTAGAATAGTGAAAGAAGACTGGGAGAGGGAGGCAGGAAGGGGGGGAAAGAGGGCTTGTGGAAGACAACGGACCAAATAATGTTATGTCCATATATGAAGTGTCCCTATGTCACTAACAACCTTACTAGTATGTAGGGGGAGGAAAGAGCGGCTTAAGAGAGAACCACACCAAGAGATGTTGTATGCACATAGGAATGTATCGCTTTGAGTCTCACTACAATGTATATTTATATTGCACCAATTAATTTTTTAAAGGAATGATACAGGGAGGCATGGTGGCACACGGCAGTAATCCCAGTACTTGGAAGGCTGAGACAAGAAGATTGCAGGTTCGAGGCCAGTTCAGCAACTTGGCAAGACCCTCAGCAACTTAGCAAGACCCTATTTCTAAATAAAATAGGAACCAGGTGTGGTGGCGCATGCTTGTGGTACCAGTACTTCAGAGGCTGAGATAGAAGGCTTGCAGGTTCGCGGCCAGCCTTAGATACTTAGTGAGGCCTTCGGTAACTTAGTGAGACCCTATTTCAAAATAAAGAATAAGAAATAGGGCTGAAGGTGTAGCTCGGAGGTAGAATGCCCCTGGGTTCAACCCCCGGTACCTCAAAAAATAAAATAAAATAAAATAGGGCCACAGGTATAGCTCAGAGATGGAATGCCCTGATACCTGATACATGCTACAATGTAGATGAACCTTGAAGACACTGTACTAAGTGAAAGAAGTCAGCACAAAAGGTCATATATATCATACGATTCCACTTCCATGAAATGTCCACAATAGGCCGTGGTTGCCAGAAACTGACACAGCAGGGATGGCGACAGCTAACGGGTCCAGAGTTTCTACTAGAAGGGATGAAAATATTCTAAAATTGACTTGTGCTGGTTGCACAACTTTGTAAATATGATAAGAACCAGTGAATTATATACTACCAATGGATGGATTGTATGGTGTGTGAATTATATCTCAAAAAAGCTGTTTAAAAGTGTTAAACAAGTTTGGTGCTATGTTTAAGATTTTTTAAAAAATCATCAACATGATTTTTATGTCTACTGTAACGAAAAACAAATCTTAAATCAGTCTTATTTTCATCAAGTTTTTAAATATATTGAGCATAATGCTCCTTTTCAAAAGCTTAGTACAATTATCACTGAATCTTTTATAGCAGATATAATTTTAAAACTTTAATTTTTTTTTCATGAACCATTTTCTGTCACTTGGGCAATTACTTGAGCAAAGTTTCAAAGTATGAAAACATCTGAAAGCTAAGGCATCGCTGCCATCCATGAGAAGAGGAAAAGATTCTTATGTTTGTAAAGAAAACCACTAGTCACTTAGAGAACAATGGCTTCTTATTCAAAGAAAGGAGGGAGGGAAATGGATTCACTTCAAAACTGCTCCTTTCTAAATTTCATTCTTACTCAGAAGCCTTATGTTTCTCAGAAGCTTTATATTCATCTTTATTTTTTTTACCTTTTCTTTTTTTTATTGTAGTAATTCGTGCAATATAGCATACATCTTTGTTAAGTACAAGTTGTTAACAACATATATTCATCTTTAAAGGAGAAGTTCATATTTCTGGTTTTACTCCTTCCTAATAATTTAGAAGGAATTTTTCTAAGGTTTTTTTTTGTATTTTGTTTGTTGTTTGTTTGTTTTTTGGGGGGCTGTACTGGGGATTGAACCCAGGGGCATTCTACCTCTCACCTAGACTCCAAGCCCTATTTTATTTTTATTTTGAAAAGAGGTCTCATCAGGTTGCTGAAAGTCTCACTACTTGCTGAAGCTGTCCTTGAACCTGCAATCCTCCTGTGTCAGCCTCCCAAGTACTAGGATTATAGGCGTGTGCCACAATGCCCAATATATCTGTCTGATTTTTTTTTTTGCTTTTTGTTCATTTTAGCAATGCTAACAGTCAAACCCAAGGTCCAGTGCTCTACCACTGAGTTACAACCTTAGTCCAAAAGAAATATCCTTTGAAGACTGAGACTGGAGGATCACAGGTTTGAGGCCAGCCTCAGCAACTTAGAGAGACTCTTAGCAACTTAGAGAGACCTTGTTTCAAAGTAAAAAAAAAATAAAATAGGGCTGAGGGTATAGCTTGGAGGTAGGAACCCCCTGGGTCCAATCCCCAGTGCCAAAAAGAAAAAGCAATACACTTTTGAGACCTGTAACTACCATCCTCCTCAGGAAGTTCATTAATGAGGCACTAAAGCCAATTAGACAGGAAACAGAGTGAAATGGGAGGGAAGCCAGTTTGGATCACAGCTCTCTCTTACAGCCCAAGTTCATCTCCAAGAGCATCAGTCACTCAGCTGGCTGAACAGAGCGTCGTGCCGATCAAGTGAGAAGGGGCAAGCACACTGCGTTCTCCTGAGGCCCGCCCGCCCACCCGCAAGGGAACCTTTCGGGGGACAGGAATGCCCAAAGCAGAGGGTCAGTGAGGACAGAGGGTCAGAGGGGACAGGCGAGATGAAGAGTAGCAGCTCCTGAAACTGCTGGGAGGGACAGGGCCGAGCCTCCACCGAGAGGGCTGGGTCCCGGCACAGCCACATGAACGACAACCAACATCTTGCAAAAGTAAATGATCTAAGAAACTTACTCAGTATTGAATTTTCAGTTTTGAAAACAGTTCTTCTTAGTCCCAGCCTCATTGTTCCTCCCAGATTGCCGGGGTTGTGTTCGGGCATGTCAATCACCTTGGAAAACAAAACAAATTCGGTTTTACCATTTTGGAAACATAGAGTTTCTCTGGGTGGGGCGCATATAAAATGGCTTCACTAACACCAACGCAGGACTTGGCTCCCGAAGAGTGAACTAAAAAGCTACACCCAGACATAACGCGCAAGGCCCGGGCATAACTGGGATGTGCCTTGACAACCCACGTGACCCGCAGCAACCTGAGGACTACGTCACCACCCAACATCCAACCTGAGGACTATGTCACCACCCAACATCGGACACCGGACACTGCTGCTTCCTGTCGCTGAGCCACTCCACTACCCAGAAGCAGGTTAACATCGCCTCCTCGGGGGCCTTACGTCCAGTTAAGGTCCCCAAGGCACTTCCTCCTGATGTCACCCACAGTCCCCAGTGCCAAACTAAAACATGACACTAATGGAGTCTTGTGATGGACAGACTGTCCCGCCTGCCTTTCAGGTTGTACTAACCTCAGCTTCTCAGTTTTCTTCTGCCCATTTCCCCTCTCTCAGCCCTAGCAAGGATGCTCCTGTGAGGTTTTTTTTTAAGTACTTTATTTATTCTATTGTTCAAATCACTCCAGCTTGATCTGGGGCTCTTTCAGGTTGGCTCCTGTATCTCTCTGATATATGCCTCTATTGTGGGTGTTTGGTTGGTACTGGGGATTGAACTCAGGGGCATTCTCCCTCTGAGCTGTACCCCTAACCCTATTTTATTTTGAAGTAGGGTCTCACTAAGTTACAGAGGGCCTGAGTTGCTGAGGCTGTCCTCATATCTGTGATCCTCCTGTCTCATCCTCCCAAGTACTGGGATTACAAGCATGTGCCACCACGCCCAGCTCCTGTGAGAATGAAAAACTTGCCTTGGTCAGGATTGCAATAAAAGTTTAGGTTTTCTGTTTGGTTTGGTTTGGTTTGGTTTGGTACTGGAGATTGAATCCAGGGGCATTTCACCTCTGAGCTTCACTCCTAGTCCATTTTTTGTTTGTTTGTTTGTTTGTTTGTTTGTTTTTAATCAGGGTCTTGCTAAGTTGCTGAGGCCAGTCTTGAACCCGCAATCCTCCTGTCTCAGCCTCCCAAGTACTGGGATTACAGGCATGCCTGACTACAATAAACATTCTTGAGTTGATTCCACGATCTATACCTGCTCAGAACAATCAAATTTCAAGCTTTACTTTAGAAGAATGATCATTAGGGAAGCATGTTTCCTAAAGTACAATATCTGATCAGTTCTTCTGTTTCAGTTCAAAAGCAGCCGCGCTTCAACACTCCTCACCCACGCTTCCCTCTGGTCTCTGCTTCTCATTTTTCATTCAAATCACTTGAAAAAAGAATGATGAGGAGCATCTTTATAACCTTCCTCCTGTCATTACCCAAACTGTCAGTTCCAAACAATGTTGGTGTTTCAAGTTCTAGACTTCTGAGGCCTTCTACTTCGGTATTCATACCTCTCCCAGGATAACCCACTGCCCAGTCTGTTCCCGAAAGATTCTCCATAACCAAACCTGTCAGTCTTTACACAATGGTATACCAGAAGTATCTATTTATAGAAAACCATTAAAAGGATTCCTTTTAAGTAATATCCATTCCAGCACATTCTATGAGTAAGAAACCTAAGTGGCACCCTTGATCTCTCCCTTTCCCATAGCAATTTATGTCAAGTCTTGTTGATTTGTGGCAAGTCCTGTTAATTTATGACCTTCAGACCATCTTGTTCTAAATGAAAGCATCCTTAACCCTGAGATTTCAGCTCGACTACCCAATATCAAGGAGCCATAGTCTAGCCAGGGCCCCCTCTCTGTGGCCTCACGGAACAGGGTTCTTCCCCTCTTCCTGCCCTTCTCTCGGTTTGGGTCTAGTTGGTGCTTTGTGTGCAAGACTGAGTTGCTTACCATTGCGCGCCCAGCCCCTGGTATATGGATCTAGCACATGGTATGCCTTTAATGAATGCATGAACACATACATGAATGAATGAATGAATGAATGAATGAATGAATGAATGAATTCAGATGAAATAATTTCACATTTATCTTTATAGTTTTTTGTTGTTGTTGTTTTTCAGTACTGGGGATTGAACTCAGGGGCATTCTACCTCCGAGTTATACCCCCAACCCTATTTTTTATCCTTTATTTTGAAACTGGGTCTCACTAAGTTGCGGAGGGCCTCACTAAGTAGCTGAGGCTGGCGGCGAACCCGGACCCTCCGGTCTCAGCCTCCCAAATGCTGGGATTACAAGCGTGCGCCACCACGCCCAGCTTATCTTTATAGTTTATACCCCAGAAATACAGGAAAAAAGTGCCTTGTATGAAAAATCAGTTCTCATTCATCTATGTTCTCATTTCTATTCACTGTGATCTCATGATTTTGTTTCATCTTTTTTTGAAGGTGTGAGAGCAGATTGCAGCTGGGTGACTCAACCTGTCCTAATGGAATTGCTCCGGCTTCCTTCTCATAAACCCCCCCCCACACACACACACACCTAACTGCCACTAATTGCTCTGTAAGAGTTTTTGACAACCAGAAATTTCCCAAGGTAAGAATTTTCTAAGAAAATATCTGATCTTATCAGTGCCCTAGAACTTTTATAGCCGCCTGAACTCTATGCCCCAAGCAAGCTCCAAGAGTCACTGAGGGGAAGGGGTGGAGAAAAAACTAGATTACATTGCTCATTGGATGGAGCGTTCAATTCCGAACTGCTCTTAGCCTTGGCATCTTGCCCCTGTCTTCTTTGGTTGGCTAATTGTGGCTAGATTATTACTAGAGTGGGGTGAGAGAGGGCATTACCTTTCGGTTTATGAAGCTGAGCTGTTTAGAAACACCAGGCCTTTCTAAGTATTTTCTAGGAAAGGGAAGTTCAGAACATACCACCTAGCTGGATATGCCTATGATCCCAGTACTTGGGAGGCTGAGAAAGGAGGATTACAGGGTGGAGGCCAGCCTTGGCAACTTAGAGAGACTCTAAGCAACCTAGTGAGACTCTGTTTCAAAAAAAAAAAATAAAAAGGACTTGGGGTGTAACTCAGAGGTAAAATGCCCCTAGGTTCAATCCCCAGTAAAACACACACACACACGACCACCACACTTACCACAGATTCATAAGAAGTCCTAAGTATATTCAGAGACTCCATTCCATTTAAGTTTTTTTTTTTTTTTTTTTGCGGTACTAGGGATTGAACTCAGGGGCATTCTACCTCCGAGCTACATCCTCAGCCCTATTTTTTATTCTTTATTTTGAAACCGAGTCTCACTAAGTTGTGGAGTGCCTCACTAGGTAGCTGAGGCTGGCCGCGAACCCGGATCCTCTGGTCTCAGCCTCCCAAATGCTGGGATTACAAGCGTGCGCCACCATGCCCGGCCATTTAAGTTGTATTTAAGTTCAGACCATCTGAACCATCCAGGGATAGCATGGAGATAAATTCCTCTGGTTTCTTGTTAGAACTAGACTAGGATTCTTCAGCAAGTCTCCCCACCTTACTTACTGCATTGGGGCCAACTAATCAGAATCTTTAATGTAGTTTGTTCAGTTATTGGTTAGATTGGTATTCAAGAATGTTCTGGTCTGACCCATTGAGAATAGAATCAAATTACTCAACTAAGAACAGGAAACCTGTTTTTCTGCTTATTTGGGATGAAGTTGACAAACATCTCCAGAGCAGAAAACACTTCCAAACAAAACCAAAGTATGGGGGTGGGGAGGAAAGAAGGAAAATGTGGAGAGCATGGGGGCTGCCTAAGGCCATTAAATACCCGAGGCTCCAACAAGAGAGGGGGAATTTGGAAATTCCTGAAAGGAAAATGTAAGCCGGCGTGGTGGCATGCCTATAACCCCAGTACTTGAGAGGCTGAGACATGAGGATCACAGGTTCAAGGCCAGCCTCAGCAATTTAGTGAGGACCTCGGCAACATAGCAAGACCTATTTAAACTTTTTTTTTGAAAGGGCTAGGGGTGTATCTTGAAGATAGAATGTCCCTGGGTTCAATCCCCCATACCACAAAATACCAAAAAAAAAAAAAGTGAGAATATCATTTAGAAACCTGGAGGTATAATACTAGGAGAAACAGCTAGAAGAGTCAAGAGTAGCAGGAAGAGGGTATAAACATTACCTTTTCATTATAAACCTTTTGGAACTGTTGACTTTGTCTGTAATATTATATTAATGAAAATATCAAGTTCAAGTTCAAAGCCGGGCGGGTGTGGTGGCGCACGCTTGTAATCCCAGCATTCGGGAGGCTGAGACCGGAGGATCCGGGTTCGCGGCCAGCCTCAGCTACCTAGTGAGGCACTCCGCAACTTAGTGAGACTCGGTTTCAAAAATAAAGAATAAAAAATAGGGCTGGAGGTGTAGCTCGGAGGTAGAATGCCCCTGGGTTCAGTCCCCAGTACCGAAAAAAAAATATCAAGTTCGAGGCACCAAGAGTGAAATGAACTCCGAAAGCCTTACCCGAGGGTACCAGTTCGCACTGCCCATGGCCTGTTCAGAGGTGATCAATGCAACCTTCTCCTGAAGTGACAGCACAGAAAGAAATGCCAAGGTGGCACAGCCACAGCGGTCCTCGAATTACAGAATGCTAATACAGGAGCGACAAGGTCAGAGAAGGAAAATATGCAGGAGAAGAGGCAGGGGAGCAGAGGACACAGGCCCCCAACTCCAGTGATGCCCTGAACCCTGAACGGCAGAGAAAACTGGCAGGAAAGTCACAGCGGAGGGACGGGAGGGGTCTCTCTGGGCCTGGCCAAGGAGGCTCAGCCTTGGGTGCTTGCCACACACTCCGGGAAAGAACGACATGGGCTGGGCACCAGCCCACTCTAAGGGGGGAAGGTTAGGTAAAGAAAGTGCCTTTCAGCCCAAGTCTGGCCCAGCCACCTGCCTCGTAGAACTGTCAGATATCACTACAAACTCTAAAGATGATGGGTGAGGCGGGCGTGGTGGCGCACGCTTGTAATCCCAGCATTGGGGAGGCTGAGACCGGAGGATCCGGGTTCGAGGCCAGCCTCAGCTACTTAGTGAGGCACTCCACAACTTAGTGAGACCCTGTTTCAAAATAAAGAATAAAAAATAGGGCTGGGGGTATAGCTCGGAGGTAGATTGCCCCTGAGTTCAATCCCTAGTACCGCAAAAAATAAATAAATAAATAAATAAATAAATAAATAAAGATGATGGGTGATGGCCTCTCAGGTTCTAAGCAACCTGATTCAGCAACCAAAAAAAAGAATCAAAACATCTCTGTTCTTTGTGTTCCTTCCACAAAAAGTCTGAGAGACAGAATATCGCAGTTTCAAAACACACTATTTGACAGAGCATGGTGGTGCACGCTTGTAATCCCAGTACTTGGCAGGTTGAAACAGGAGGATCACAGGTTCAAGGCTAGCTTCAGCAATGGAGTGAGGCCCTGTTTCAAAATAAAAAAATAAAGCCAAGTGTGGTGGCACACACCTGTAATCCCAGTACTTGGGAGGCTGAGACAGGAGGATCACAGGTTCAAGGATAGCCTAAGCAAGTAATGAGACCCTCATCCAACCTAGGAGGTGTATCTCGGAGGTAGAATGTCCCTAGGTTCAACCTCCAGTACCACAAAAAATGAAATTAAATTAAAAGTGCACCTTTTTATCACTACTGGGTGGTCAAAGAAAAGAATTTCAAGCCAGGCATGGTGGCGCATGCTTGTAATCCCAGTACCTGGGAGGTTGAGACAAGAGGATCTCGGTTCGTGGCCAGCCTCAGCTACTTAGTGAGGCCCTCCGCAACTTAGTGAGACCCTGTTTCAAAATAAAGAATGAAAAATAGGACTGGGGGTATAGCTCAAAGGTAAAATGCCCCTGAGTTCAATACCTAGTACCTCAAAAAAAAAAAAAAAAAAAAAAGAATTTCAAGCCGAGCGTGGTGATGCACAGCTGTAATCCTAGTACTTGAGAGGCTGAGACAGGAGGATTGCAGGTTTGCAGCCAGCTTCAGTAATTGTGAGGCCCTCAACAACTTAGCAAGAACTGTTTCAAAATTTTAAAAAAGAGCTGGGTTTATAGCTTGGAGATAGAATGCCACCGAATTCAATCCCTAGCACCACACACAAAAAAAATTTTTTCAAGAACTTCAGACGTGCCGGGCGTGGTGGCGCACGCTTGTAATCCCAGCATTTGGGAGGCTGAGACAGAAGGATCCGGGTTCGCGGTCAGCCTCAGCTACCTAGTGAGGCACTCCGCAACTTAGTGAGACTCGATTTCAAAATAAAGAATAAAAAATAGGGCTGAGGAGCCGGGCGTGGTGGCGCACGCTTGTAATCCCAGCATGTGGGAGGCTGAGACCGGAGATCTGGGTTCGAGGCCAGCCTCAGCTACCTAGTGAGGCACTCCACAACTTAGTGAGACTCGGTTTCAAAATAAAGAATAAAAAATAGGGCTGGGGGTGTAGCTCGGAGGTAGAATGCCCCTGAGTTCAATCCCCAGTACCGAAAAAAAAAAAAATAGGGCTGAGGGTGTAGCTCGGAGGTAGAATGCCCCTGAGTTCAATCCCCAGTACCGAAAAAAAAAAGAACTTCAGACATGCTATAGATTCATTCTCAGCATTTCCAAATACCCTAGATTTTGTACCTGATTCTTCCATTGCAAAACAATTGCCTTAGCCCCTCTAATTCAACCAAAATACTGGCTTTCATCTGATCCCCAGATCTGTCCTTTCTTGGAAATGAACCATAGAACACAAGAAAAATAAAAAGGGATCAATAAGCAATAAAGCTTTAGGAGATGTAAAACACACCACCTAAGGATAAGTATGGCACTAATTAACCTTTACCAGTGTTTTCTGCAACTCACCATAAAGTGTAATGAGTTCAAGGCCTTACAGTGCCCCGGGTGCCTTAAACAACAAAGTGTAAGGACGTTCCACGGTCTTACCACTGCGGAAATTCCTAATGGCAGTGTGCACGGGCCTACTTGAAGGAGGCCTGGCAAGCCTGCCTTCCCTGTGTCCCTCGCCTTTGGCCTTTGGGTGTTTCACCCCAGGACAACGGGAAAGCTCAGGAGTGCAGACCACTTCCAGCCTCTGAGGCAGCACACACAGTGACTCATTCACGTGTTCTAGTGGGTCCCTGGGGGGGGGGGGCGTTGTTGTTGCTTTGTTTTGTTTTGTTGTTGTTGTTTGTTTATTTGTTTGATACTGGGGACTGAACCCAGGGGCATTTTCCCTCTGAGCTACACTCCCAGCCCTTTTCATTTTAAAATTTGAAACAGGGTTAACCAGGTGTTGTGGCACATGTCTATAATCCCAGTACTTGGGTGGCTGAAACAGGAGGATTGCTCAGCAAGACCCTGTTTTACAACAAAAAATAAAAATGAAAAGGGCTGGGGGTATAGCTTAAAGGTAGAATGTCCCTGGGTTCAATCTGAAGGAGGAGAGGAGGAAGAAGAGGAGAGGGAAGGAGGGGTAGTTCTCACTAAGTTGCTGAGGGCCTCATTAAGTTTCTGAGGCTGGCATCGAACCTGTGAGCCTCCTGTCTCAGTCTCCCAAGTACTGGAATAACAGACGTGTGCCACCGCACCCCCTCCTCAAGTATCCTTTACAAGGATTCCTCAACCTGTTCCTTTCCTATTGTCCATCAGTTTTTCTGTTTTTTTTTTCTCCAAGCCTTAATCTGATTTTCATTCTTTTTGAGTCATATTCAAGTTGTACAAAATGTATGAGTCAGTTTTTTCTCAGTGGCTTTTTGTTTTTTGTTTTGCACTGGGGATTAAATCCAGCAGCATTCTATCTCTGAGCTACACCTCCAACCTTTTTATTTTTTTACCTTAAAAAAAGGGTCTCACTAAGTTGCTCAGGGTCTCACTAAGTTGCTGAGGCTGGCTTCGAACCTAAGGTTCTCCTATCTTAGCATCCCAAGTACTGGGATTACAGGGCATGTGCCACCACGCCCAGCTTCTCAGGAGGATTTTACCTACTACTGCATTGTACAACTAGCTCCAGCAGCCTCTGTCCTTGTAGATCAAATCTAAATTCTCTGGAGTGGTGCTCCATCACCTCATGCACAAGCCCAGCCTGGCTTCGCTCTCCTGCTGGATTCTAACCTGCACTTTCTACCTGAGCTACACTGGCTCAGTGCGCAGGTGCCTCCACTCCACTTCACCACCCTACTACACACAGTCCACCTCTTCTCTCTAAAGACTCCTCCCTACCATGCCACAAGAGCTCATGCTTTAGGGGTACACTCCACTCTTCCTTATTGTGCCGTACTTACCAGTGCTATGCTCACCATACCAAATAAACAGTCTCTACACTGTTAATTCAATTTCAACTAGTCCTGAATAATCCCCAGCCCCACCCCCCAGAGATCCACATACTAGTACTTGGAACCTAAGAATCTGTGACCTTACATGGCAAAAGACCTTGCCTGTATGATGAAGTTAAGGCTCTTGAGAGTTGTGTTGCTGTGTTATAACATGGCAGAAAGTATCAGAGGGGGAAGACAGAGAGAGAAGCCAAACATGTCCTTCATAAGGAACCCAAACTGAGATAGAAGATTACCCCAGGTTATGAGGGTGAGAGTAATGTAACCAGGTGAGCCCTTAAAAGAGGGAGGCAAAAAGCTGGGCGTGGTGTTGCACACCTGTAATCCTAGTATTTGGGAGGCTGCAACAGGTTGGAGGCCAGCCTCAGCAATTTAGCAATTATCAGAGAAAGAGACATAATGATAAAGCAGAGATCAGAAAGAGAGGTAGGAAGAAGCTACTCTGTGGGCTCTGAAGATGGAGGGTAGGGCCATGAGTGAGCAGCCTCTAGAAGCTGCAAAAAAACAGCAGAGTCTCCTTCTGAGCCTCCAGAAGAGACACAGCCCTGCCAACCCACTTTGGCCTCCAGGAATGAAAAAGAATAAATTTGTGTTGTTTCCAGTCACTGCAATTGTAGTGCTTTGTTACAGCAGCAATCAGAATCTAATACAGTCCTTAGATGTTTCTGTGGAATGGGGAAATTAGCACATTGTACAAGGATTTCATGAGGTCCTAGGAGTCAGGTGCCAAGGACAGTATGGTGCTCTTGGTAAAAAAATAAACTGCCAATAAGCATTGGCTACCATCAGGAGGCCTCTGGGAACTCAAGTACTGAGGATGAGCACAGACAGGCCCAAGAGCTGTGAGACTCACAGCCCAGGCAAAAGTTGGAAGTAGAAAAGAAAGTGAACTCTGTCTGAGGGCCCAGGGAAGGTAGGCACTTGGTAAGGGGACAGGTGAGCGGTCTCTTTATGTGATAGCTGCAATTTGGTATTCAGGGTCTCTTAAACTTCAAAAGCAAAGATAACAGGAACACATGATAGCATTGCACGCCTATTTGTTTGCAAGGCACAGTCCTAACACTGTACCCTCTTCCCAAAGAGGTTTTTCCAGGCACTCCACACTGTTGACTTTAAAGAGAATAACACCAGGACGGAAGCCTGTGGTGCCCAGAGCTTGCTTTTATTTATTTATTTATTTATTTATTTATTTATTTATTTATTTATTTATTTATTTATTTTCTGTACTGGGGATTGAACTCAGGGGCATTCTACCTCCGAGCTATACCCCTAGCCCTATTTTTTATTATTTTCAAACAGGATCTCACTAAGTTGCCGCAGATTGCCTCACTAGGTAGCTGAGGCTGGCCACGAACCCGGATCCTCCGGTCTCAGCCTCCCGAATGCTGGGATTACAAGCGTGCACCACCACGCCTGGCATTGCCCAGAGTTTTTAAAATAAATTACTCCTACTGGGTGTGGTGGTGCATGTCTGTAATCCCAGTAATTAGGAGGCTGAGACAGGAAGATCACAGGTTGGAGGCCAGCCTCAGCAACTTAGCAAGACCCTGTTTTAAAATAAAAATAAGCCAGGCATGGTGGCACACACGTGTAATCTCTGTACTTAGGAGGCTGAAACAGGAGGATCGCAGGTTGAGGATAGCCTTAGCAAGTAGTGAGGTTCTCAACAACCTAGCAAGACCCTGTTTCCAAATAAGAAATGAAATTGGACTGGGGATGTAGCTCGAAAGTAGAATGCCTCTCAGTTCAATCCCCAGCACCACAAAATAAAATAAAATAGGGCTGTGTGTGGCTCAGAGGTAGAACACCCTGGATTCAATCCCTAATGCCACAATAAATAAATTAATTAAGTTACTCTTGGTTTTCCTAAGAAAAAAATTAAGTCTGTCCAAAGATCAAGCAATTGGATCACAAGGTGATAAATGACCTTTGTCTCTCCATTTTTCCATTACCAACCTTGTGCCTGTCACTCTTCCCTCTCCTCCCACTTAAAAATGCACTCTTGTCAACACACCCTGCATTTATTGCTTGTTTCCATAGATTTTTAGTTAATGTTTCATGAGAACATCTATTAGTGGATTTGGTGTTTCCTACTGCGGAAACATGCCTTCAAGTCTGGGAGAAAAGAGAAAAATATAGCACGAGAGAGGTCCCTGGAGGAGATGAACAAGAAATGCCCTGAGAAGACCCACAGGCTATTTGTCAAGTTCTCTTAGCATGTGCTACAGCACAAGTTCTCACGCAAACATTGGCCTTGTTTTAAAATGAGAAATTGGCCGGGCGTGGTGGCGCACGCTTGTAATCCCAGCATTCGGGAGGCTGAGACCGGAGGATCCGGGTTCGCGGCCAGCCTCAGCGACCTAGTGAGGCACTCCGCAACTTAGTGAGACTCGGTTTCAAAATAAAGAATAAAAAAATAGGGCTGGGGGTATTGCTCGGAGGTAGAACGCCCCTGAGTTCAATCCCCAGTCCCGCAAAAAAAAAAAAAATAAAATGAGAAATTGGTAGCCGGGCATGGTGGTGC
This sequence comes from Graphiurus murinus, assembly GCA_004027655.1. Taxonomy (NCBI): domain Eukaryota; kingdom Metazoa; phylum Chordata; class Mammalia; order Rodentia; family Gliridae; genus Graphiurus; species Graphiurus murinus. Next base: position 71,079 of record PVLC010005138.1, read on the forward strand.
ACACCTAGAATCCCAGTACTTGGGAGGCTGAAACAGGAGGACTGCAAGTTCGAGGACAGCCTCAGCAATGTAGTGAGATTCTCAGCAACTTAGTGAGATCCTGTTTCAAAATAAAAAGGGGTTGGGGTGTAGCTCAAAGGTAAAATGTCCTGGGTTCAATCCCCAGTATCATAAATAAATAAATATAAACATAAATAAATAAATTTGTAACCTAAAAGACTGCTGACTAATAACATTCCAAAAATGCTTCTTGCAATGTATGTAATTATTATACATATATCTAATATACATATTTCATAACACTTTATGTCATGTGTTATATGTGAATAATACATATATAGAACATGTTACCTTGTCATATAATCTGTTGCTGTTAAGATTATATAAACCAGGCTTGGTGGTGCACACCTATAATCCCAGTACTTGGGAGGCTGAGACAGTAGGATCGCAGGTTTGAGGCCAACATGTGGTAACCTAGCGAGATCCTGTTCCAAAATAACAAAATAGGACTGGGGATGTAGCTTAGAGGTAGAACACCCCTGGGTTCAATCCCCAGTACAACATACAAAAAAAGAAAAATAAAATCATTCCTTTATCCAGGTTTGGTGGTATATGCCTACAATCCCAGTACTTAGGAGGTTGAGAAATGAGGATCAAAGGTTCAAGGCTAGCATGCAGTACTTTAGGGAAACTCTAAGCTCAGAGATAGAATGTTCCTAGCTGGGCATGGTGGCACACGCTTGTAATCCCAGTACTTGGGAGGCTGAGACAGGAGGATCACAGGTTCGAGGACAGCCTCAGCAAGTAGTGACACTCTCACCAACCTAATGAGACTCTGTTTCAAAATAAAAATAAAAAATAGGGCTGGGGGGTATAGCTCAGAGGTACAATTCCCCTGAGTTCAATCCCCAGTACCACACACACACACACACACACACACACACACACACACATACACACACACACACACAGAGTGCTCCTGGGTTGAATCCCTAGTACCACACACAAAAACAAAAATTTCTTCAATATAGACATGAGAAGAGAAATATAATAACCACCCCAT
>PVLC010005139.1:0-23359 GCA_004027655.1 Graphiurus murinus
CCCAGCATTCGGGAGGCTGAGACCGGAGGATCCGGGTTCGCGGCCAGCCTCAGCTACCTAGTGAGGCACTCCACAACTTAGTGAGACTCCGTTTCAAAATAAAGAATAAAAACTAGGGCTGGAGGTGTAGCTCGGAGGTAGAATGCCCCTGAGTTCAATCCCCAGTACCGCAAAAAAAAAAAAAAAAAAAAAAAAAAAAAAAAAAAAAAAAAAAAAAAAAAAAAAAAAAAAAAAAAAAAAAAAAAAAAAAAAAAAAAAAAAAAAAAAAATAAGGAGAAAGACATGCCCATCATAGAAAGAATGTAGCAGACATGCACATCCAGTGAGTTGTGATGGTCACTGTAAGCCCAGGCTAGGGGGAAAGCACAAAAGAAAGGTGCCAACCCATAGTAATCAAAACCAAATTGCCTTTGTAAGTCTATCACTGCAAAAACAACAGCAGCAGCAGCAGCAACAACAACAACATTTCCTAGCAGGATCTTAAACTCTGCTAAATGAGCTGAGAGAGAAGTGACTAAATCAACTTTTGGGTAGGATATGTTCAAACATGTTCAGGCACTGAATGGCTTTGGGGACAGTGAATAACAGACGTGGCAAAGAGAAGGCTCTAGATACTGGCCTGGCTGCGGTGTTGCTCATTGTTGATCCAGGGAATCTTAAACGGGGTTCACTTGGTCTCATGACTACAGCAGCTAGGGGGATGGTGTTTCAAACAGAAAAACTATAATTGTCCTTTTTTTAATCCTTTGTCTTATCAGTTGATGGAAATGGGGCTGGTGATTTCTCTCATGGAGGTAGTAAACGTGATAGCTTGATATGAGTTCTAGTGCCAGACTATCTGTGTTCAACCAGGGTAGATTTCCCAGCTGCAGAAGCTTGGGAAGGTTACTGCAACCTTTTGTGTCTCATTTCCCTATCTAAAATAGCTGTGGCAATAGCATGAACCATACAGGGCTATAAGAGGAGCCAATGAGTTAAAGTGAAGAGCCTGAAGCAGTGCCTAGAACACAGTAAGTACTCAGTAAATGTTATCTCAAATAATTATTACATAATCTGACCTATGGTGAGGAGTGGAGAGATTTTAGTAGCCTTAGACACATGGGTGTGTGTTTTACATTCATTTCCTAACTGCCTCCTATGAAATTTCTAGTTTATTTTAACATAATGTTTCTCTTTTTGAATAACAGATCCATTATATTTACTTATTTCTATTTTACAACTAATCATCTACTTGGTTTTAGAAGTTTCAGTTACTTTTTGCAACTACTGCTGTCTTCATTAACCCTTTTGCTTGTCTGGGTTGTAATCCTGTCCACTCATGTTTTTTCTTCCAGGTGATAAACACATTAGTGCTAGTTTCTGGACTAAGATACTGGTTCCACGTCTTATTTTCTGCATGGCCTTCAGCAAGTTACTTAACCTCTTTTGACACATCTCTAGAACTGAGATATTACTATTAATCTTACTGAATTTCTGTGAGGATTAAAAAAGACGTCAGTGCAACAAAAATATCCTGCCCAGGGCACGCCACTTAGCACTGGCTATCTCCCTTCCTCTCTCTATCAGCCACTGTAATGATGATCAAATCAGGAAGCTCTGGTCCTTGCCCCCCTCTCCATCTATGGTGGTTCAATCAGTTGAAATTGGTGCTGGCGGCAGCTACCCAAGCAGGTTGCTTAGCAACTCTGAGACAGTTGCAGTAGCCCTGAAAACAGTTTGCATCAACAAGGCCTCAGTGATTGCAGAGTAACACGAGCATGAATGAAAGCTCGCTCTCGAAGGGACAGAAAATTGCTAGAGCATTTTACCAACCCCTTTGCGTTGATGATTTCTCTTCTAAGAATGATATGTGATCCAATTAGAGAACCAGGGCTCATGAAAAACAAAGGATTGTACAAAATAGCTTGTCCTTTGACCAATCACTGATGGGGGAACCAGCTTACAACTAATTTGCTAGCATATAAGTCATTTGGACACTCACAAGATAAGGAGTTAAGGAGAGATTCTTGGGATTCTACAGGCAAATGTCTCATTAGAAGACCACAGAGAGATGGTGGGCATATACTCAAAGCCATTGGGAATAACTTATTTATTTCATAGCTTTGGAAATAGTTATGGGAGAGCAGAGCTTTGGCTGCATGTAAAGTAGCTCAGCCTGCCCTGGGGAGGCTGTTTAATCTCTTTTTTTTTCTTTCAAGATAGCTTTTTTGTCTTTGTTTTAACTTCCATCACACATTGGAAATCTCTAGTGCAATGACAGATGCTGTCTTTTTAGAAAAACAAACTTGGCTTCTGCTATGATGCTCTGGTGAGATGCATGCGATAGCGTCCCTCATAAGGAGTGAAATGTCATAAGTGCCGACAGATGTTGATGACAGGCTGCTACAATGTCTGGCCCTTTGCAGACACTAGGTTTCATCTGGTGTAAACTTTGATTTTTACATGTGAGGACACTAGGCCCAGCAAAGGAAAGTGTCATTTCCAAGGCTGTGGGGTTTTGTCAGAGCTGGGACCAGAGCCCCGGTGTTCCAACACCAGGAAAGGGACCATCACCTATTCTGTATAGTTAGTGTTTAGACAATGACAAATTTATTGAGGAACAATGTAAATTAGGTGGTCTTCAGAAAAATATTTCTAACATAATCATTTAGAAAAATTTTCAGTCATTTCCATAAAATACTTACTAAAAGAAAAAACACAAAGAAAATATAAGAACAAGAGACTTAACATTTGGCATATAGACAAAAATCCCAACATCCTCCTCTCCAATCCTTCATATTCTCTGGCTTAAAAACATCCAGGGTTTCAAGGTGACCCACTGACTAAGAAAGGAAGCCCAGACACCTCCGTTTGCCACTTACGGCCTTTCCTATTTGACCCTCATCCCCTCCCCTTTGCAGCTTTGCCTCTCATCATTACGTTTACCTGAGGCTGGCAGGTGGACACTCTGTCCCATTTACCTTGCCCTCAATATCTACTGGACTTTCCTACCTCTCTGCCTTTGCTTTTGTTGCTACCTTTGAATGAAATTCATGTCCTCAGTTCAAAGGCCAAACTCAGGGCTCCTCTTGCCCCAAAGCATCACAGATCCTCAGTCCAAATGGGAGCTTTCTCACCCTCAAATTCCCATGAAATTCCACTTTAATTGTCCATCAGGAACTTATTGCTACTAACCTGTATCAGTAATAATAAGAATAGTAACAACTGCCATTTACTGAGCATTTATCAAATACTAAGTACCACAGTAGGCATTTTGAATTTGTCATCTCAGTTAGTTGTATGATAGACATTTTAGTTTGTGTAGTAGATATGTTCTCTATGAACATGGAGAACAAGACACAGGGAAATGCTGAGCACCTTGTGATAAAATTTCTGCATGATTAAAATGCACAGAATAAAAAGCTAAAGATGAGAATGGATGTGGCTGCCTTCATTGTCACCAACACCCACACAACTTTGGTTTTTCCTATTTTCTAACTTTCTTTCAGGGATTGCAGTCAACTGATGGGTTTATGGGCTCAATTCTGATGTCCAGCAGATGCCTCAGGTCTGAACATGCACCTTGTCACAGGCTGCTGCAACTGAGCAGTGGCACAATCCTTAGACTGCTCTTGGGCTAGAATCCCACATTCTTGGCAGTTGACTTATGTACTGGAGACCTTGCCTGGGTTAAAAAGGTGCCTGAGAATTTGTGTCTGAGTCAAATACTTCCAAAGAAGAATTCAAGGTGGTCAAATGAGTAGAATGAGCTATAATGAAACTGGTATGCTATTGACATTTCCAAGGGTCTGTCAGTGTCCATGAGTAATTAGATCCTTTGGATCTGATCATTTAAACACATAAAAAGCATCCCCATAATTGTTTCTGGTATTGATTTCTTATTTGCAGTCAAATATTTTATCATTTCTGTGAATTCTTTTGGCTGATTTACAATTCTGCTTGTACCTTAGTAAGAGCTGTAGGGTATAATCTAGTATACATTTTTCTTTGGGGTGAGGGCTACTCTATCTAAGCAGGTGTTTTGTTGTTTCCTCAATTCAGATATTAGGGGCAACTCCAGAAGTGGAAATAAATGCTTTTAACCCTCTCCTCCACAGAAAAAAGTAACAATCACGTTTTGCTACAGATATCATATAGAAAAATAAACACATGATGAAAAACTGAACATATGATGAAAAACCATCACCTTTTTAGCACAAATCTAAGAATTATTCATGCTGAGCAACTAGTTTCCCAGAAATAGGGAGAACAAAGAAAAGCACATGATATTAAAGGAAGTTGCAGCAATCTTTGACAGTCTGTGACATTGACAACGACATTTAATAGCTCATGTGCAGGGGAAAACTCTTAAAGTACGTACGTAGAATCAGTGTCCTTTTCTTTCTTCCGTATTCCAAAGGCTTTCCTTGTACGTTTTTTCAATCCTGTAGGAAAACAGCCAAGGGTCAGAGAGGTCTTTCAGTAGCATAGTGAACATACTTTGAAAGTTGCAGCACACCATGCATATGGTCATTATATCATTCAACAGACGTTTATCAAGGACTTGGCACTGTAGGTTCTTAGTCCTACAAGTAACATAAGGATATACGGGTATGGAGAAGATTGCAAGCTTTTCTTAGATTATTGTTATTCATCACCCAGGTTAAGGCTCTGCCAAGAAACTGAATCACAGATTTAGAATAGCCATTTCCAGGTTGGGCATATTCTTGAGACTGGGGTAATACCAAGGAACAGATCGTGTGAATTATACCAAGAGAACTACACTGACCTTACCCATCTTCATGTTCTGTATTCTCATCTCATTCTTTACGTTTTCAGCTCCATGGCTCGACTGGATTATTAACCATTCTCTGAACATTCTCCTACACTGTTATGCCATTATCTCTCCTTTGTGTGGTCCTTACCTCTGGTCGAAATCTTTGCCTATTTTGTCAGCATTTATAATTTCAATTCATGCTTTAAAGCCCAGGCCATATACCACATTCTCAGTGATGGCTTCTCAATCCAATGGTGTAAGACACTGATTATTCTAGGCTCCCCGCCCCCCAACCAAAATGTTGCTCTTATGTGTTATATGTCAAATGGCACCACTTTTAGTTACCATGTCAGTTTCTCTGATAAATTATGAGCCTTTCTAGGACAATGGCCAACACGTTCCTATTTGCATGCCTCCTACTTTTGATACAGGAACCGGATAATATCTGTTGATTGAAAATGTTCCAAGAGGGCTACAGATACAGTTCAGTGGTAGAGGACATGCCTAGCATGTTTGAGGTGCTAGGTTCAGTCCCTAGCAACACAGACACACACACACACACACACACACACACACACACACGTACACCCATACACACACACACACACACACACACACACACGAGCACGTGCACACGCACAAGCACACGCACACGCACACAGACACACATGTACATGTTCCAAGAAGCACCATTCAGGCAACAGTGAGGTAAGAAGGCCCCTTTTTTCTATATTGAAAAATCCAAATCTAGTCTTAGGACTTCCATTCTTAACCAGGCAAGGCTCTGCCGGGGCTTCCCATCTCCTATACTTTCCACAGACACACATGTGGTCTGCATTACTCATGCTAGTGTTTTTCATGTTACTGTTATGGAATGTCCCCCAGAAAAGCTCATGTGTTGTAATGCCACGGTATTCAGATGAAATATAATTGAATCAGGGTTCTAACCTCATCAGTGGATAAATCCATTGACGGATTAAGAATTTGAATGGACTTACGGGTCATAACAGTAGGATGCAGGGTGTGGCTGGAGGAGGTAGGTCACTGGGGTGTGGCCTTGGGGACGGTGGTCTCTGTGCCCCTCCCCCCTTTCTGCTTCCAGGCTGCCAGGAGCAGGTTTCCTCTGCCACAGGCTGCCACCATGATATTTCTGCCTTGGAGCCAGGCAACCATGTTCTGAACTTCCAAAATCATGAGCCAAATAAACTTTTTCTCCCCTAAGTTGCTCTTGTCAGGAATTTGGGCATAGGAAAGCTGACTATTACATGTACTAAATGCCCATGTATTCAAAACAGACTTGAAAAGTTGTCTTGAGAAATTGAAGCTAGAAAGCCCACTAATATTCCAGGATTTGTTTGGCACTATCAGGTGGAACAAAGACATAAACACTGACAGAATCATTGATTTGATGACACCATCTTCCAAAACATATGAGTCAGCCCAAACTGCTTAGATTGTCTGAGTCATTTATTATCTGCCTCTTAGGGTACTACTCAAATATAATCTTCAAAATGTCTCTGTACAGTCTAATTTTGCATTTTAATAGTCATCCCATTTGAGACATTTAGGTTTTTAAAATGTCAATGTTTGATTTAAAAAAAAAAACTCCCACATTAAACTATTCTCTATTATTCTTCACATGATGAGTTTATAGGGAAACTTATTGACATTTTAAAACTCTCTGTCAATAATATTTAGGAACACCTTCCCCCTTTCATTTTTAATTTTGTTTGTGAAAAACTTTCATCATTCTTACCTCTAATTGTCTTATTCCCATATAGGGACAAATAGCTTAGTTATATAAGCATCATTTTCTTCCTACAATTTTCCTGGGATTTCAATTCTCCTAAATGACTTTTTTATGCTTCCAATTTAGCTTTGGGTTCACAATGAATGCTATGTTCATGAATCACTACTGGTGATTTTAGAACCACAAAACTAATGCTATTATTATCTTATGTTTTCAAGTTCTTTATTTCCTGTAACTTGACCTATAAGAGACAACATACTCTATTAAAGAGATCATAAAATGCACACAAATACCAGTAATTCTTATATTAAATTAGTAATAGAACAGCAATAGTAGTTTTCCATAAACCTAGTCCTGTTTTTGACAACTATATTTGGACAACACCCAAATTTGAAGTAGATCATAAATATCACAAGTTATCCATTTTCCAGCAAAAAGTGCACTGGGTCAGAAGTCAAGAGACATAAAGACTATTTATTCCCAGTATCATTTCTAATCCCATAACTTAATCAATTTATATTTTCGTTGTGCTTCAATATCTAATAAAGTAGCTAATAAAAGATGAAAACTTTGCTTATTCATAAAATGCTATGTCAAGCTACAGCTTAAGTTTCACTGAAAGTCATGTTTCCAATACATGGAAAGTACTTATACATGGAATCTAAATAGGAAAACACCAAAGGTGTGAAATTTCAGAAAAAAATCAAGCTGTTGAATAAGAAAAAAAGCATTGAAAAAAGATCTCTAATGAAAAGTGGAAAGATTTGAGAAAGTATGATGAAAACTCCAAAAGATTGCAGTAAACAAAGTGATACAGGATAAGTTATTCATGTCTTAATAGATTTTTTTGGAAGATCCAAGAGGAAGCAGTGACACTGTGTTAAACGTGAATGGAGAGTTATATCTTTTGAGAGTCTATCAAGTAAGAGATTAGAAAGTTTATTTCAATTTGGAAAGTGTTGTGATTCTATAAAATAATAAAGCAACAGATATGGAAACCGATGGTAGTATAGCACGGTACAGATCAGGAAGAAGTTTCTTCCTCCACTATTACTGAGGGCCTACCTGTGATCTGGTACTATTGCACAGGTTATTTCATTTAGATCTCTTGCAAACCTGTAAGAAAGTAGGTGGAGTTTCCTCCTCAAGTAATGAGCCTGAGTATTTGACTAAGTTGTACTTCACCATCATTGGCATCTCTAATTAGAAAGGCTCCTTCAAATATTGGGGTTCTGCAGGGCCTTGTCCTAGGTTCTTCTATGCTCTTTCCTGGGGGCAGTTTTGTTTCATTCTCCATATGCATGCAGACAAATTCTGAATCTACAGGTGAGGCCTCACATTAGCTCATAAGCTTCTTATTATATAATACTTCCATTTTCAGGGTTTTACAGAGACACTGGATTTATTTAATATCTTTTAGGTTCTACTTATATATGTAATCAAAGCTGTGAAGGTATGTTCAGTCATTTAGTTTCACATCATTTTATAAGTAAAATTCCTCTTAAAATGAAATAGTTCTCTGTCAATGAATGAAATGTGGTATATCCATACAGGAGAATAATATTCAACCATAAAAAGGAATAAAGTATTGCTACATGCTATAGCATAAATGAGCCTTAAGCTGGGCATGGTGGCACATGCCTGTAATCTTAGTATTTGAGAGGCTGAGACATGAGGATCATAGGTTTGAGGCCAGCCTCAGCAACTTAGTGAGAACCTGTTTCAAAATAAGAAATGAAATCAGCCTGGGGGTATAGCTTGGGGGTAGAATGCCCCTGGGTTCAATCCCCAGTATCAAATCACACCAAACCAAACAACAAAAAACTTTAAAAACATTATGCTAAGTGAAAGGTGCCAAGCTTACAAAGCCACATATTATGTGATTTTGCTTATAAGAAATACTTGGAGCAGGCAAATTCATTGATACAGGAAACAGATCAGATATTAGCAGTGCTGGGTAGTAGAGAAGTGGGGATTGACTGCTTATTAGGTCCAGGGCTTTCTATTTGTGTAATCAAAAATTCTAGACCAAAATAGTACTGATGGTTGCATGACACTGGAAACATAAATAATGCCATTTTATGCTCTAAAATGGGCAAAATGGAAAAGTTCATGATACACACATTTTATCACAACAAAAAAGAAATGGAATAGTTCGAGCTAGCATATTCTGTTACAAGGGGTGAAAATGATGGGAGGGAATGGGGAAGAAACAAGGCAGATTGGCTTAAAAGATTGTGGCCTACCTTTTTAGTTTTGTTTTGTTTTGCCAATGTCAAATTCTTAGGAAAGAAACAAGGATCTAGACAGTCTAAACTTTGTGTTCGTAGTGACCTCCACTAATGAGAACGTCATATTTCTATGAGAATTTACAAAAGAACATCCAGCTTTTCCTTCTTGGGTATCAGATGTTTACAAAAAGCTTTTCATATAAAACACACATTTTTATGTATGTTGCTTGTTCCTTTGATCTTTACCATCAGATCCATCACACTGTCACATTAATTTCTACTCAATGGTAAATTCCATGAAGTCAGCAGCTCCACCCACATGGGATGTTGCATGGATAGAACATTCTTAAAATCACTGGCTCAATTCAATTAAAAGAGAAGTGTTTTTTCTCAATTGCCTTTTCAAACTGCAATTCAGACCCTTTGAGCTTATGAACTTAGTTTTGTTAGGGTGAAACTCCACTTATAAAATAAAATGGAAGAGAAAAAATAAGCCAGCATTGTTTATAAATGCTGTTTCATAAAAATCTTTGGCCTCCATTGTATGTGTAGTATTTGCAACATAGGTGGTGATGTAAAATACATTTCTATAGGTTATAGGTTAAAAAAAGATTTTTGAAACTTTTTAAAAAAACCTTTTGAGTTTGAAGCACAGATTATCATGTTTACTGGTGTTTTTCTCTGAAACTTCCATAAACTAGTATAATTATAACATACAAATAAAAGTATATTAAAATAGTAAATAAATATGAAACAATAATTTAAAAATCTCAAAATGCCCCAGAACTTCCTGACTTTAAGAGAATATAAACCTGTGGGTGAAGAACAATTAAGCAGAAGAAAAAATCATCTCATTCCATTTTATTTTCTCCTGAGTACACTGAGTAGTGATTCATTAAGTAAATACTAAAATCTGAAGTTGAGCGAACTTAAAATATTATACTGAAAACAGAATTGCTTAGAGGGAACTTTCAAAAGAGAAAATTTGGACTTTATTCTGCATGCCACTTTTTGGATAAACATCAAAATATGGTATTCATAAGAAGCTAGGGATTTTTTGCTTGGTTGGTCGTGTGTGTGTGTGTGTGTGTGTGTGTGTGTGTGTGTGTGTGTGTGTGTTTTAATCACACCTGAAATGTTTTCTCTCTAAAAACGAAGAATAGTACTGTAGATGGGTAGGTTGAGGTAACCCTCCTGTGGATGAGCCTTAACAGAAGATAATGAGGTGGTAACATTCTGCAGGCAGAAGCTGAGGACTACATGGAAGATGCTGCTGGTCTAAGCAGAGATGCTCTCCTGACACCTACAAGTGTAAGTGAGGGGTCCTGCCAATAAGCCCTCCTTTCTCTCTTTGGCCTGAACCCCTAAGGTTCCATTGCTAACTGATAAGACATCAACAAGGAGAGGTCAAATGTAGCATGGTCACCTCCCTAGCATCTTTGTGGCAATTGGTTTATCATCTGAGCTGTCCTAAAGAAATTGGACTAGGAAGAGGTGTGGGACAGGTTCCACTGAAGGGAGAGACGACTAGAGAAAGCCAGGTTCAAACCCTGGGGGTGGGTGAAGTTAGGTGGGAGTGAGTGTGGGCCCTCTTGTTGAGAGAGAGAGAGAACACCCACTTGAAGCTTTTGCCCACCTTGCCGACTCACTTCACTCCTGGCTTACACTTTCTCTAATCGCTCTTTGATGGAAGAGGAGGCTAGGTCAATGCTGGAAGACAGTTGATAGAGGAATCTGATCCATCTCCTTGAATGTCTTCCCCAGAAACATACAAATGTTCCCTCCCAATACAGAAACAGGAGGACAGCCAGAGGGGAGCAGAATGCACAGTCTTCTTTGAAATTCAGTGATCTGGGTTCAAATCCCAATTTGCCTACTTGTGGGCTGCCCTTTGCAGCAACACTGATGGAGAATCCAAGAAGTACTATGTTACTTTTCATCTCAGATTTATCTCCTCCCTGGACTGGACTTGAGGCTTTGAGGGATAGCTTCAGGAGTTCTCTCTCTGTTATCACTAGGAAGGGAAGACAGCTCGTGTTTACTGAGTACTTTGTATGTGCCAGACCCTTTGTCCGGCACTTTATGCAGACTAATTCTTTCAACAACCTCAGAAGGTAGTGCTAACCTCCTGATTTATAGATTATGAAACAGACTCAAAGTGAGTAAGTTCCTCTTCCAATGTTACTAAAGAAACGAGTCAAAAGAACAAGATTTTGAGCCAAAGTCTGTTCGGCTCCAAAGCCACGCAGCGTCTCACAGGGTGGTCATGGTGACTGCTGCAGTGCCCAGAGCACTGCCTGGCACACAGTAGCCACATTGCCAATGCTTTGCTTGTCTAGCAATTTTTTTAAAAGCCACTCATTATGTATATAATATTTTAAAAGAACTAATGACTTGTCCTGATGTTTACAATCTACATTCTATTTCATGTTCAGTTTGTTTTTGACATTCATTTGTGTATTTGGAAGTATTAGGGAAGGGGAAGGAACCCAAAACTGCCAACGATGGACCTAGATACACAGGCATTAGGCCAGCAAGTGGTGACTCAAGGCAAGGGGTGTGCTGTGACCGTGTTAGATTTTTAGGTGGAGAATGTGTACAATGGCACTTTGAAAAAGTCAATTTGCCCAAAACACATCCTAAAAATGAACAGAGATAATTTAATGAGTACTTACAACATTTCTGGGAATTTGCCAGGAACTTCTTTATTCTGGCCCAACACAATGTTGTAAGCTGGGAGTGGGTACCATATTGATTATATACCGTGGGGTGTGAGAAATAACTGGCACCAGGTCACATGAGTAGTAACTGGCAGACCACATTTGGAGCGCCCTCTGCCTGACACCAGAGTCCAGCCTTCTCATGACTTTGTAATATCTTTCTGTTAATTATTAGAATTCATTTTGCCCTCTTACTAGAAACAACCCCCCACATGCAAAAAATGTAATTAAAAAAAATGGAAATATATCTTTTTAGGCCAATTAGTCTGCACATTTAGTCTTATCACAAAGACTAGATTTTGCATGTTGAAATCTTTGTATGCTTCCCAGTGAACATAAGGTCACCCAATAAGTGACTGCTAAATGGATTATTTCTGTAATAAATGTAAAGATTCAGCTTGGGTCTTCATCAACTTAGAGGGTTAATTAAAGGTGAGTCACTTATAATGGAATTGCTTGTTTTCTACATGAATCCAGGCCAAACATTTGGTCTTAGTAATAAAAAACAGGCAAATTTAATTGCCCTGGGCATAATGCCGTATATTGACAGCAATGCCAGACTGGCAATGTCTATTCATTATGATGGTCACTGTATTTCTGTCAGGAAAGATTAAGGTGCATTGCATATCAGCTTTTCCTCTAAGTTTTAAATATAGGTACTGTGATTCAACTCATAAAAAAGACCTCAGACCAGTTAGGAAGAAGGCCAGATCCTACCATGATATTTCATGATACTTATGATTTCCAGTGCTTACACTATTGCCTAGATTTATAATAACAATCATCCATTGCCATCCATCCATCCATCCATCCACCCATCCATCCATCCATCCATCCATCATCCTCTGGTAATATAGTCCACTGTCACGAAATTCTTGCTGTTGGAATAACATAAATCCATCAAGTTGCAATGAAAACCTTCTCTTCTTTGATCTTTTCACAAGTCAGTTCTCTTGGAAAATGAACCTTTTTGTAGGCATGCTTATCTATTAAATGCTTTCCACCAACATCTTCTTAGGATAAATGGTTATATTATTACTTCTTTCTTTACTTAAAAGTCTTATGTTTTAAGCATTAAAATTCATGTTTGTTGTTCTACTAACGATTCTCTGATTCCGGGTCCTAATATTTACTTGGCAAACTCAGAATGGCAACTTTTCCATCACTGGTGAATACTCTTCACCAGACTCCTGGGACTGGGTGGGATATAACTCCAGCGTTTTGTCCAATGTTTAGTCATGCAAGCACTGGAGAATTGGGGCTCACTATTGGAAGATATCATCTTTTCATTCGGCAGTTGATAGAAAGGGGACCTGTTGAGCACCTAGCATGTGTCAGAGACTCTTCTAGGCTAGAGATATAGCACATGCTATTATCATTATTATTATGAAAGTTCTTGAAGATCAAGTTAAGTACTATTTATTTTTTGTATATGTATACTTTTATTGGTGCATTGTAGTCTCATATCATAGTATAGTTCAGAGCGATAGTGACAACATGCACAAGCAACTGATGAGCTTCCTCCCAGCTCCTTCCACACTCTCTTCCCTTCCTCATACATGACATTGAGATAGGTCTATTCATTTTTAATATACTTTTATTGGTGCATTGTAATTCTACATCATAGTGAGGTTCAAAGTGATACAAATATACAGGCACACAGCACTCCATGTGATTCCTTCTGGATCCCACACTGCTCCCTACCTCTCCATATATGTGAGTGAAATTGGTAGTGATGTCTTCATATATGCACATGGAATTATTTGAATTGTTTCCTTTATCAAGCCTCTTTTTCCCATCCTCTTCTCCCTCCCCCAAGCCTCTTCCAGTATTCTATTGGTCTCTCTCTTCATTTATTTGAGGTTACTTTTGTCTCCTATCTTCTTTATAGCTTCCATGTATGAGGAAAACCATATGACCCTTGATTTTCTGAGACTGGCTAGATCTCACTTAGCATAATTTTTTCTAGTTCCATCCATTTTCCTGTAAATGACATAATTTCACTGTTCTTTATGTCTGAGTAAAATCCCTTGTGTGTATATACCACATTTTCTTTATCCAGCTATACTACTCCTTGTTATCTTTCAAAAAATAATTAGTCAGAATACTATACTGATACATGCATATCCATGTTTATAGCAGCACAATTCACAATAGCCAAATTATGAAGCCAACCCTACTTGTCTGTCAATAGATAAATGGATAAAGTTAAGGACTTTAGGTATTAAATGGAATGGGCTGTTATTGAAAGCACTGATGTGGGAAAGTAACATCATGTAAATCCCCCCCAACCAAATCCTAACCCTATCCTCCCCCCTGCCCCGTCTATTACTAAATACCAAACAGCTCTAAGGCAATAGTAATTAGCAATGAAACTATGATAAGATAAAGAACTAGAATTTTTTTCTAGATCACAAAAGACAAAATTACATTGAGTATAGATTAGTGCTAAAAGTACTATGCTACATAATTATTTGAGCTTGCATTTGAGTTACAATCTGCATTTGAGTTTGAAACACAAACTTCCTGTAATTAAAATACTTTATTTATAAGAATAGCTGAGTTCTGGAGCACTTCTTAGCTCTTAAGATTTTTCCAGTTGTAATGGTATGTAAATATGTCAATTCTGGTAATCCTAATTGAGATTCAAACTAATTTTGACCCTTCTGTTTAAATCTCTGTAATTCCTGAAATCAAACCTCTTAGAGTTCATTACATTTGTAGTCAGACCTGATATTGGATTCTAGCTTTACCCCTAACTAGCTGTGTAATATTGAAAAATAATTTAATGTCTCAAAAATTCAGTTTCTATCACAAAATACCTGCCTCATGTGATTATGATATTAAATGAGAAAATGTATTGGGGCATGTAAAGTGCTGCCCATGTCAAAATTAGTATCATTTTTTATACAATTATTATTACTACTTTAATTGAAGGTTAAAAAATAGTAAGCTGTAATTGTAGATATCATATAAAACAAAAGTATCTAACCCAGTTCCAATCTATTTTCTCACACAAACCATCTAAGAACATTTTTCCAGTTCTTCCTGTTGGGTAACATTAACTTTCAGGTTTCATACAATTTTCTTTAATTTCTACCCGTCTATCAAGATGATCATAAGTGTTCACATGGGACATGTGTAATTGAAAGCCACCCTCTTCTCCTTCCTCTGAAGCAAGTCCTTTGCCAAGGTTCCCTCTCCAAGCAAAATCCATAAAGTGGATCTTATCTCATAGGTTGACAGTGAAGACCAAATTAATCCTACATGCAGCAAGCTTAGCGACATAAATGGCTCATCACAATCAATATTCTCTAGAAATGGAGTCTGAATATGAAACAAATCCTAGGACAAATCATTAAGTTGTCAGAATTAAGAAAACACACATCTATGCTATGGTTTACCAAATTAATCTTTACCCTTAAAAGTGATGGTTGAAGAAGGGTTTAGGAGTTTTTGTGTCTTTCTTTTTTTTTTTTCTCCTCCTAAAATTACAACATAAGCCAGAAGTTCTTGTTCTTGGAAGAAGACTTTTAATCAGCTTCCAAGAAAGGATTAGAAAAAGGAGTTAACATGGCACAACATACAGGTAGTCAAGTTACAGAACATAAGGATAGAGAACAATGTTTGGTTTCATAATAGATGAACAAAACCCATGTCTGGGGAGATTAAAGCAATAGGCCCACAGCATGGCAGAACATTATGAAGGATCCTGGACTCAAACATGTGTCCCCTTACGTCAGTCCAGTCCATTACCATCTTGTACCATCAAATATGAGCAGATGTATATATGTGTTTGGACATGATAAACAAGTACACACAATCATATGGAAAATGTATCTACATCAAGAAATACAGAGAATAAAAAATATATATCCATCTTCTATAGTACTCTAGCATGCTGACTAGATTATTTTTTTAGTTCAGTTTTTCTATTTCTTTACTACATATATCTCATTACTTTCTAAATGTCTACAACTGTGTGGTAAACCCATATTTGGCTGAATGACATTACCCTGACAATCTAAATCACATTTCCAGTGATGTTAAGACCTTTTAGTTGAAATTTGGCTTAGCATTTTGATTAAATTTTCTGTTAAGTATTCTAAATAGACTTTTCAGTTTATGAGACTATAGTCTCAAAGGCAGAAGGAAAGTCAAAGGTGACCTAATAATAAAAAAAACAAAAAGAATAAAATGTCATTAGAAATGAGGTCTGTAGAGATGCCAAGATCCAAACACTGAATCTGACTTGAGCTAATTATGTGGTTCTTTCAAAAATGTATTTTGTTCTTCCTGGAACAGTCACATTTACAAGAGAAACTGTATGCTTAATATAAAAGTTTGTTACTATCCAGCCAGGGTGGCTCAGATATTTCTCCTCTGCAACTCTTAAAACCTAAGGCTAACTCTAGTCTTTTCCTCCTCCTCCTGCCTCTCCACCTCCTGTTCTTTTTCAGCATCATGGGTTGAACCCAGTACCTCATATAGGCTAGAAAAGTGTTCTACCCTTGAGCTACACCCCCAGCCCTCTAGTCTTCTTTTTCTTGACTGTATAGCCTTCTAAATGTGTGCCACATATTTTGGTTAATGGCCACTATATACCAGAGTGGTTTGGTTAAACCACTATATACCAGAGTGGTCTCATAAGAGTATATTGTAGCTGAAGAATTCCTATTGCTTAGCGACATCACAGCTGTCCTAACATCCTAGCACAACTCATTACTGACATGTTTGTGGTGACACCCATGGAAAGAAACCTACCTTGCTGGCAGTTGTATAAAAGTATAGCACATATAATTATGTGCAGTGCATAACACTTAACAGTGATAATAAAAGACTGTTACTGAATTTACTATACTATACATCTTATCATTATTTTAGAGTGTACTCCTTTTATTTATAAAGAATGAAACTTGTTATAAACAGTATATTGTGTTATGCCAGTGGCAGCATTTTACATATTGTGTTTATCATGTTTATTGATTTCATACAGAGGCCATGTGGATTGACTGACTTATACCATCTAGGTTTGTGAATGTAATATATCCTTGTTCTACCAAAGGTTAAATAACTTCCTGTTTTAACTTGTTTTCATTAGTAGTTAAATTAGACTCTCTGTTCTAGTAATTATTTTTCCCCAGAAGAAATGTTTCCTTTATTAATTCTCCCTCCCCACCCCACCAGCCTTCCCTAGACCACTTCCCTCTCTCCACTGGAGTTTCCCCTCCATTATCTAAAGACCCTTTTGTATCCCAACTATTTCCTAGCTTTCCCATGTAAGAGAAGACATATGACCTTTCACTTTTGGTGACTGGCTAATATCACTCAACAAAATATTTCCCAGGTCCATCCATTTTCCTGCAAATGACATATTTTTGTTCTTTACTGCTGAGTATCTAATTTAATGCCTATTGTCCTTGAAAATGTAAGGTTTTTCATATTTCTCCTTTTAAATTTTAGATTCTTCCAGCCGGGCGTGGTGGCGCACGCTTGTAATCCCAGCATTCGGGAGGCTGAGACCGGAGGATCCGGGTTCGCGGCCAGCCTCAGCTACCTAGTGAGGCACTCCGCAACTTAGTGAGACTCGGTTTCAGGTTTCAAAATAAAGAATAAAAAATAGGGCTGGGGGTATAGCTCGGAGGTAGAATGCCCCTGAGTTCAATTCCCAGTACCGCCAAAAAAAAAAAAAAAAAAAAAAAAATTTTAGATTCTTCCCTCAAAATAAATGAAACTTGTTATCTTCCAGAAAAAAAAGGAAATGATTATATAATAACAAAATTGCCTAATGAAACATTTTCTATAACATCCCCTCCATCATATGACTATATCCTCATGTGCCTTGCTCACTTTTGCCATTTGGTTTAAGTAGAGCTCACCTTGGCAATTTCAGAATTGAATCTTCTCCAAAGTCACCAGGACACAGAAAAACTTGCTTAGAGTGGAACTCAAGGAACTAGTCTACTATATTCCTCCAGTTGCATTTGATGCTATAATTCTTTAAATATTCCACAGTGCAACCAAATGAAAATTCTCTTTCATGTCGAAACTGTCTGTACCTTTGTGCTCTATATATTTGATTTTCTTTGGATGACTCTTTTGGGATGACCTTTTTTCCAGTCAATAACAAGGAAAACCTGCACATCCTCCAGCCAACCCAGAAACATCCTCCACACCCGCAGGAAGTTGGTCTCCAGAAAGGACTTCTTCCCCTTGGAGTTCTCCAGTATCACTTAAGACTTCATTAAGAGACTCATCCAATGACACCTCACATTTCAGTTTACATGATCTTTGTTCTCTTAGACTTTAAGCTGCTTGAAGACAGGATCCATTGCTCATTCATCTTGTGCCACATGGGTGAACCTTTACATGACAGATTCAGTGTCCTGTACATGACAGATTCAATATTTACTGAACTTAGAAGAGGGTTTCAAACCACCAAAGGGTCCAGTGTCAAAATTGGCCACCATTCCTGCAGGTCATATGTGACTGAATCAGGAACTTGCAAGTTAAGACTTCTATCATTGGAGAATAGGCTCCACTAAATATTTACTTGCTAAACTTTACTTATTAAAGAATATGCATCATAAATAGAGCCAACACCCTAAAAAAACAGCAAAGTAAATGAAGAAGTAGCAGGAAAGGAGAAATAAGTTTGCCCCGTGCATATACTTCAAGGGTGTTCTACCTCTGAGCTATACCCCCAGACCTTTTTTTATTTTTTGCTTTAAAACAGGGTCTTACTAGGTTTCTGTGAGTCTTGCTAAGTTGCTGAGGCTGGTCTTGAACCTCTCCTGTCTCAGTTTCCCAAGTACTGGGATTTCTGTGCACTGGCTCCCCTCTTGTTTTAAGAATAGAAATAATCTGTCCTTGTTAAGATTCTTTTTCAGACTAAAAGAACAGTCCAAAATTAGAACAGGTCATAAAGGCAAAGTTAAGCATCAGGAGAAATGACAGCTGTCAAAGAGGAAATGACACATTACATTCTTCAGAAAAGCAGGAAGCTTTCATATTCAGGTTACCAGTTCAAAGTATAATAAGTGTCTCATAGCTCTGTGCATTACAACACAGGACATCCATTGATATGCTAAACAATGACAAGTACAAAAAGTACCTAAAATTATTTTAAATAGCTATAAAATCTTACTTTTCATCATCAAAAATAGGTTAAATAATGTTTTGTGACCCTTGCTTAATAAATATAAGAATGTATACAAGTATACATATATATGTATATATTTATGCATATACACTTAAATATACAATTGTCCCTTGATATCCTTGAGGAACTGGTTTTAGGACTCCCCTGTATACCAAAATCCATAGATGCTCAGTTCCTTTATATAAAATGATACAGCATTTGCACAAAACTTACTCGAATTCTCCCATATATTTTAAATCATCTCTAGATTACTTGTAATACCTAATGCAAAGTAAATTTTATGTAAATAGTTGTCATACCATATTATTTTTCATTTATATTGTTTTTTTTTTTTTTTTTTTTTTTTTTTTGCGGTACTGGGGATTGAACTCAGGGGCATTCTACCTCCGAGCTACGCCCCCAGCCCTATTTTTTATTCTTTATTTTGAAACCGAGTCTCACTAAGTTGCGGAGTGCCTCACTAGGTAGCTGAGGCTGGCCGCGAACCAGGATCCTCCGGTCTCAGCCTCCCGAATGCTGGGATTACAAGCGTGCGCCACCACGCCCGGCTCATTTATATTGTTTTTTATGATTGTATTATTATCTTCTTCGAATAGTTGGTTGGATCCACAGATATAGAATGCCTTGATATGAAGGGCCAACTGTCTATGCATCACATTTTAGAAATATTATTTAAAATGCGGTTTTAAAAGGGTACACCTCAGTTCCTCAGAAAATGAAATTTGGTGAAATGCAAATAGCTGGCCTCAAGCTAGCATTTATTAGATGCCTCTGTGTACTGTCCATCCATTATCACATTAAAGCTCACAGCATCAACCACACTGTGAGATGGGTCTAATCATCTTCACTTCCCCGTGATGAAGACCTCTCAGAAAAGTTCTGCATTTTGCCAACACAGACTAGATATCAAATGATGGGCCACTGGTCACATTTGGGCATTTGGAAACCCAAGGCCTTTGTTTTCGACCATTTGAACTCTGTCTGATGGGTGAGTGAGGAGAAAGCATGAAGTTCTCACAACACCCTGGCCTCATACTTGTTGACCTGGCTGATGAGCTTCCTGGTGAGTCCCCTCTTGCTTCCCTAATCTCTCCTAGCACCGCTGGGAGTATGTCCTCTGTCTGGTCTGTTTTCTCTGGTCTGCTGTATTTTCTTGTTAGCATTACTAAGGAGAAAGAAGTTTAAATTAAGGAAACAAAAGGCCACAAGAACTGTCAGAGGTTGGAATGTTTGAATTCAATATTCCCTTCTCTACCAAGTGTTAACCTTTTACACAGACTTCACCTCACCAGAAATTGAAGAGGTCAGAAAAGCATCTTTGTGACATGGTGTCTCTTGCTGGTGGTGACACCACTTTAGATCTTTGGGGACTCTCCTAATTAAAGATTTAGCCACAACATCAGAGGGCCAGGAGAAAAGAATGTTTCTACCTCTGAATTGTCTGTTTTTATTTTAGAGGTAGGAATGGTAACTTCAGCTTTTTCACTTCAAATACTTGGGGCCATCAACTTCCAACAAAACCTATTTCCCCACTCTGGTGTGCCCTACATCATCAGCTAAGGCCTGATCATGGAGTGAGTCATGTCTCAAAAAGTAAGCTTGCTGTTTCACATCTGATTGAAGGCAGTCTGGTATTTAGCAGGTTTTATTTACAAGTAAAACACATGGGCTACCTGTACACGGTATGATAAAACTCCAAACCTTGTTCCCTTGTTCTCAAGGAACTTGTTATTTAAGAAAAGAAGTTAGTATTTGTTTTTGAAATGTGAGAGAATGATAAGAAAAATGTTTCTGGCTTGAAGAGTATTATAAACTCAGGCATGTTTCACCAACATTTAGGAAGGACTTTGGAATTTCTATGTGAGTTGTGTTAAGAAACAAATGTAGTAAAAAATTCTATTTTGATGTAGTGCAGTACACACAGTAATGGATGGTGCCAGTCCTGTTTTTATCAGGGTATATGTTTTGAGATCCCAGGAAAAACATGCTCATGAAAATTGTCTCCTGAAGTTATAACAAATAAGATTTTTCACTATGTAGCCATGGCTCTTAATCTCTTTTTGGTCACAGACTCCACTGAGAATCTAATAAAATCTATAAATCCTCTCTTCCTGAAATATTGACAAGCACATATATCTACCAATCTGTGAGCACTATTCTGGGGAGTTTATAGGCTGCCTGAATGTGCCCACAAAGCGCACAGTAAGACCCTTTACTCTGTAGGAATGCAATTTGGGACATTAATGTATAACAAGAGTATATAATAAATTATCTCAGCAGAGACAACCCAGATATGCCAAGCATCATGGTGAATCTTCATCAGATATTAAATGAGTTACTTAACACCTTGGAAGAAATCAGAGCTCATGTCAGGCTTAGACTACAGTGTCTGTCCCTGGTCCAATGGTGATGGATGCTCTAAATTACAGCCCATCAGCCAAGCTCTTTGTCATGTCTCCCTCATAGAGCCTCCTTATTTTTCCTCTGGCTGGTCTAGTCATCCATCTGTTTCTATTACAAAGAACCATGGTGATTTTGCTATATCTGCAGCTTTCAAATCTGAGTAGAAGAAAAACAAATAAATAAAACCCTAAATCTAGTTATTTCAAAAACAGAAGTAAAGAGTTTGGCCTTTAGCAATGGCGATGCAAGGAAAAATACATAGTTCCTATTACGTGCTAATTGCAACACTAGACCCTCTTATATCCTTATCTACTCCAATCCTCAAATCAATCCTGCTGGATAGGTACTGCTATGGTTAGGATTTGTAATGTTGAAAACATGGTCCCAATGCATCAAGAGTCAGAGGTGAAGCACAGCTGGAGGAGGCGGGTCACTGGGACTGTAGCTTTGGGAACAACATATGTCCCTGGTCGCCTCTTCTCACTCTTTCTCTCTCTGCTTCCTGCCACCATGCCCTGAAGCACTGCCACCATGTTTTCTGCATTCAAGACATTTAGTCATGGTCTGAAGTCCCTGAAACCTCTAAAATTGTGAGCCCCAATGAACTTTTCATTTTCTAAGTTATGTTAGTCAGATATTTTGGTCACAGCAAAGAAAAGGCTGACTAAAACAGTTATCATCCATCTACTTTTTACATGTGGGCAGCCAGAGGCTCTGAGACAATATGTGACTCATGTAAAACCCATAGTTAATAAATGACACTAAGATAGAGTATATTTGTGTCTGACTCCAGGTCTACTAATTTTTCCTGCTTATTATATAATGATTTTAAAAGTACTTTTTTGGGGGGGTGGGTACTAGGAATTGAATCCAGGGACATTCTATCTTTGAGCCACAATCCCATCCCTTTTTATTTAGAAACAGGGTCTCACTAAGTTGCTGAGGGCTCCAAACCTATGACCCTCCTATCTCAGCCTGGGATTATAGACATGTGCCACCTCACTCAAAGTAATTATTTTCTTAAAACAACAACAACAAAAAAACCTACGCTTTAATTTCTTGCTTCTTGTGTCAAGGGCTCCCCAGAAGAAAAGATTAGCATGGAAGGAGGAAAAAGGTGACCTGCACCTTCTAGAATATGCAGGTAATTCCTGCACTGAGTTCACATGGTCTAGGTTAAGCCACAAAGCACCTGCAGGACTGGGCTTCCATCCAGGCTCATTCAGACTCATGTTGCCCTTTGTCTCAAAACAGAGCTAAGTGAACCACAGAGACAATCATCAGTGTCAGGCAGTAATGATGAAACTTCATATCCTCTTTCTACTCACCCTCAGTCACCAAATTAGCCTTCACCTGTATTTCCTTCTGGAACCAAAGCAATAAACTTTATGAACTGTCCTGACAAGAGTATCAGCTTGTTTCAGGACATTAAGGGGTCACGAGTCATTGTTTTTCCTGTGGTTGTTAAGGTCTTGGGGATACAGCAGACAACACAAAGTCTTCTGACATCTAGACTGATTGTCTTCCTATCACATCCCTTTAGACATAGTCTGGTATAATGACGGTGGTCAGTCTCTTTAAATTCAAGTATTCAGGTTGAAAACAAGCCACATTAAAAATCTTTATGGAGGTGTCTTGGAGGCGTCACATCTCTTTGACCTTCTTTGACAGCTCCCCATTTGTACATCTACTATTTCCCTTCCTGTTGGGGAAGGTAACTGAAGTGAGATAAGCAGCAAGTCTGGAAACTTGTGTTTAGAGAGCCCTGCCCCTGGTCTGGAGCTGGGGAGCTAATGCCATAGAGCATTGCCTGTCAAATAAGATAGCCTTTCAAGTTTATGCAGATGATATCTTCCTGGGTCACATAGAGAAGAATGAACTAGACAATGTGCAGGGAACACTAGAGACAGTTTTCTCTTTGTTATGAAAACTTAGTAAGGAGGAGACTGTGGCAAGAGGCAAGGCAGGAAAGTTTGGTAAGGATTAGGTTGGGGGGACCCTTTATGCCACAACAGTGACTTGGACTTCATTCTATAGGTTATTGGGAAGCAAATATAGGCTGTCCATGAAGCATATACCTGGTTAGATTTGTACATAGAAGGAAAAATGTGGGCAAGAACAAAAATTAGATTCAAGGAGTCCAGTTTTAAGACCATTACACAACCATCTACTCAAGCGATATCATGGGGATCTTAAAATAGGGCAATGCTAGCCGGGCGTGGTGGCGTACGCTTGTAATCCCAGCATTCGGGAGGCTGAGACCAGAGGATCCGGGTTCGCGGCCAGCCTCAGCTATCTAGTGAGGCACTCCGCAACTTAGTGAGACCCGGTTTCAAA
>PVLC010005139.1:23459-78849 GCA_004027655.1 Graphiurus murinus
AAAAAAAAAAAAAAAAAAAAAAAAAAAAAAAAAAAAAAAAAAAAAAAAAAAAAAAAAAAAAAAAAAAAAAAAAAAAAAAAAAAAAAAAAAAAAAAAAAAAAAAAAAAAAAAAAAAAAAAAAAAAAAGGGCAATGCTATAAAAATGGAGAGAAAAAGAGTGAATTAAATAATTATTTAGGATGTAAAATAGGAAACATTTAGTGAATGATGGGACACTGGATTGAAGGAGTGAAGAGAACTCAAAATGACTCACAGTCAGAAGTAAGGGGCTACATGTTGACCAGGGATAACTGAGCTGTTTCCAATTGTGCAAACTATCAGCTCGCCCTGCCACTGGCCAGTGAAACAGCTCACAGCTTTCCACATTGGCGATAGTTTTTTTAATTTGATGTTAATCACATTGTATATTTTATCCTCCCAACTGTCCTATGAGATAATCATTATTTTATGGATGAGGATAAAGACTCAAGGAAGGTTACATGGCCTTCAGAGCCATATAACAAACAGTGGTAGAGATAGGGCTCAGACTCAGGCTTACACAGCTAAATCTAGAAAATGATTTTCTTTCTAAGTTAGACCATTTAAAATAGTCCATTTTGACTATTTTGGTCTATTCATATGCTTTGACCTCACACTATGCTATGCTGTTCCTCAACAGGGGAGTCCTGTTGTCTAAGACATCCATCATGGAAATGTAGGCTGCTTCTTTACTCATTTCAGAATCTTTCTGCTTCTATATTGTGGTTTCTTGCATCAGAGATTTTGCTGCATTATGAGATAAAACTCAGAATCCTGGGAACAAATCCAGGGACTGAGCTTTGTAAGCTCAGTAACTCTGATCAGAAGAAAAGTGTCTTCCTTTCCCCAGGACATGCCTTTCTTAAACATCTCATCATGTTTAATTTACCTTAGAGATACTTTTCCAGAGACAGATACTGCCTACCTTACCAGGTTACCATGAAGGTCAAATAAGAACATGTGTGAAGAGAAATCATAAGTGTTGCTCAATACATATTACTGTGTTGTTATTCTCTAATCAGTGATGAAATGAAAGAGAGGAACACGAAAAACTGTAGTTAATGTTCTTCAGATTCCTTTTGGATTCTTTGTCTATTCCCCACAACAGCACATTCCAAAGTTCATCTGAGGTTGACACAGTAGTTGGATGTTAATTAGGTCTAGCTATGAAAAATGAAAAAAAGAAATACTCCACAGCAGCTTTTCTTAAAATATTGGGGGAAATTTGGAAAACAATTCCTTAGACATACACCTATCAAAGTTAATTGCCTTAACAATGGTATTGTTCTCTTTTTTTCTATTAAAAATTTCTTGTGTTCTAGACCTTTTCTTAATATTGTGCCTAAAAATACTGGGGTTTCCTACCCTGAAAATCTATATCAAGTGTTACTGAAGGGTCTTCTCAGTGTTTATCATGGCTCCAGCACAATGTGACCTGAGTGACGAGTTCTTATTGTGTTTTACTCATGAATTTACACTTTAGATGGTCTAGTAGAAATGATACAAGTGAATACTCTAATTCTAGTTCTATAGTTTCAGGTTTTTAAATCTCCTTATAATATTTACACCATTGAAAATTATTTGCTTACTTTTTAAATGGAAATTTAACTTTTGTGCATCACTAGCCATAGACAATGTCCACACTCACTGTTATGAAAAGAAAGGAATTTCAACTATAAACACCATGAAAAAACTGAAGTAAAGTTTGTTTTTTTTCATGGAAAGTCTGAAAAATCTTTGATATTTTCTCCCTATAAAATCAAGTCACTTGCATGGCCTACAAGAGCAGTCATCATCACACCTCTACCTATGCACTGGCTGCCTCCTGCCATTCTCCTGAGTCAATCCATAGTCCAGTAGTATTTAAATACCAGCTTCCTCCCTCATGGCATGCCATTTCAGCCTCTGTTTCTGAGCACATGCTTCTATCAGTGTTTAGTTCCCTTTCTCAACATATTTACCCAGCAACACCCTGACTTGAGATTAAGGATAAAACATAATCATGACCTCTTCTTAAAGGTTGCCTTGGGAGCACCTTTTAGGTAGGGTTGGTTACTGTCTCCTTTCTGAAGCCATCAGAACTCATAAATGCCTGAATTTCAACCACTACATGACTTCCTTTCATAGGTGGGGCCTCTGTGCTTACTCCCCTTTGAACCTCCAGTTTCTAGCAGAAAGATCAGCAAGTCATCAATAGTCAATAAATATTTGAGCAACTCAAAGTGATTCAAATCAAAGAAGGATTCAATCTTAGGGATCGATTTGTGCCTAAAGGTTTGTCATAACAACACAGTTTTGTAATAAATTTTTAAAAAATGAATTTCTATAAGCTTACTGAAATAAACCTAAAGGCACAAAGACTGTTTAATGTGCTATTCATAAGGCTGCATGTTAAGTGCTACTGAACAGAAGTAAAGAAAAACCTCACTTAACCTGGGGAAGGCTGTGTTTTAAAATATCGCTATGACAGAGGCCAACACATTGAATTCTGTAAAGGTTTTATCAGCATTGAATTCATTGGAATTTGGGTTCTAATGTCACCTGTCCCTCTAGGTTAAAAAGATGGTATCAGGAATCATTTGTGTAGGAGCCAAAGGGAAAATCCACATTCTCTTCAGTGTTAAATTGGAGCTCACCAGGTTGAAAATGGATCCTGAGTGTCCAATTCCCTGAAAGGCAGGCTCAGCCATTTAGCCACAGGAAACCTGAAGCAAGGTTCTCTGTAGGACTCAGGGTCGCCTTGGTTACAGGAGCCGAAAGTTGTTTTAATATTGTTTTAGCATTTATTCAGACTGAACGCCAACCATAAGAGCATGTGCGTTTTCCTCTCTCATACTCAGAATCAAGAGGGGCAGCTACTAAGTCAGCACAAATATTCCTATTGTAAAATAAGATGTGACCAATGGAAGTCCACCTCTTCATATTGTAAATGCAGACTTGGAAGGAAGACAACAGATGAGATTTGGAGAAAAAGTATGGCTTCACTAAAAGAGTCTTGGGAGAAGAATCAGGACATTAGGATTAGTTCTGCCTCTGATTTGCTAGGAAATTTTAGGCAACTCACAGTCCCTCAAGCCTTAGTCACTTACCAATGGTATAGACTTAGACAAGTCCCTAAAACTCTGCTAAATCTTGATTTTTAGTATAGAATTAAGCTGATCATACCTATCTTATGAGATTTCATAAGGAGTAGAAGAGATATTATAGATGAAATATATCCCTCAGCGCCCCCAGGACAGAGGTTTCCCAATTTACTTGATGTCCAAGTATTTTCACAAAATAGAAATACCTATTAGTATTAGAGCTATTAGTATTATTAATACCAATTAGCATTAGAACTATTAGTTCCTTTATTAAGTGGTTAGGCCCAAATAACTTGATAAACATTTAGGTCCTTAAGAACTTAGTAGTAGTTTGGGGGGGGGACCAATACACATAAATTGAAAGAAAAGAAAACTAAAAATTTCATTGCATTTGCAAGTATCTATCATTACTTGCTAATGGGATGTGTGTGCTTCTTGAGCCTGCCCAGAGCACCACTGCCTTCATTCCCTCTTCCACATTGGTTTTTGTGGTCTGCTTGCTTCTCATCAGTGACCATTTATAAAACTCAGCTTTGCAAAAGATATGAAATCATTCAAAGGTGTGTGATATGGGCTAAGGTTGGAAGTGTGAAATATCTTAAGCTCATTCAAGTGAACTTGGAACACAATTTGGAAACCATGGCCCTAGATCATAGCAGGTACTCAGGAAGGATGCAAACTAGATGCATTACCTCTTTCAAGTAAGTCATTCTATGATTTGTTAGGTTTTATTACTTTTCTTACACATGTCTGGATGTGCATGTAAAGAAAATCAATTAAAATCACCCATTTTTCTTTCTTCTAGATTAAAATTTACCTTAGCATGAGTCACTGGTATCGACACCCAGATACCATTAAGCTTTGACACTTAAGCCTGTCAGTTTGTATTGATTATTGCAGAGAGAGAGACAAATAGCTTTAAAAATATTCACTTGCCTAGGAGCACTTATATTCCTCCAGGCTGGCCAGTTGTGTGCTTTTTTGCTTGATCTATAAAGGAATTTAAAATCTGTTCACAGTTTACCAACGGCATATGGCACTGCTTTCTTTCTTTCTTTTTTTTTTTTAAGAAATGTTAAATGCAAAAACACTCACATTACAGAATATTTATTTATGAAAGATAAAAGCATTTCAGAAAGCATGTGATTCATGCTTACATGAGGTAAAGCTGGGGGAGGAAATGAAATGTGAATGCATAAAATTCTTTTTATTTGGCATGGACAAGGGATAGAGTACTACAAAATCACATATTCTGGGAAGAAGAATTATCACATAAATGCTCATTCCAGGGCTCCAACTTGTGTCAATGGCAATTTATTGTTAAGGAGGATTCTGAGGAAACATCCAGGCTCTTCAGAAACTCAAGTACCATAGTCAACAAAGGACATCAGCCACAGACTGGGGACTGCAATGATTGGCAGCACTGGCTCCACATTTGCATCTCTGGCTGAACTATACAGAACTCCAGAATATTCCCTCTTCCCAGTTTTTAAGGGAAAAAACCACACCAGATCCTACTTTGACTGTTTCATATTAAAAATACAAAATAAAATAAACTATAAGCCAATATTCATTAAGGTTTTAAATAAGATTGGCAGGCAGATGAAATGTTGGGTAAGCAGTTTTCTGTATAATGTAGATACCTCAGGCCCAACGAGAGAGCAAATATATATTTGGGAAAAGTCTCCAAAATAGAAATATTGGGAACTTTTAAGAACACAGCCATTTAAGTCCGAAAACACCTGAGCAGTATTCTTTCCTACAATTCTGAAGAAATGCTCCTCTTTCTTCAACACTTAATTTCCGTAAGATATAGCTGCAGTTCTCAAAATGCTCATTGTAGATCTTTCTAAAATCTTTTGAGATGATTGTAGATTTGCGTGCAGTTGTAAGAAATAACAGAAACCCCATGTACCCTTCACAGTTTCCCCATCCAGTGGTCTAACATCTTGTACAACTGTAGTACAGTATCCCAACCAGAAACTGACATTGATAAAATCCCCCAATCTATTTAGGTTTTACGTTTCAGATGCAGGAGTATGTTTGCATTTTTAAAACATAGCTCTATGACATATGTGATTCTTGTGAATACCAACACAGAAGAGCTATGGAATGGTTCTATTGTAAAGATCCCTTGTGTCACTCTTTTTTTGCGGTCCTGGGGATTGAACTCAGGGGCATTCTACCTCTGAGCTATACCCCCAGCCCTATTTTTTATTCTTTATTTTGAAACAGGGTCTCACTAAGTTGCAGAGGGCCTCACTAAGTAGCTGAGGCTGGCCGCGAATCCGAATCCTCCAGTCTCAGCCTCCCAAATGCTGGGATGACAAGCGTGCACCACCACACCCGGCTGTGCCACTCTTTAATAGCTGTAGCCATCCCCCTCCTTTCTCCCTTCCCAACTCCTGGGAGCCACTAATCTCTTTCCATCTCTATAATTTTGTTGTTTCAAGAATATTATATAAACGGAATCATACAGTGCGTAACCTTTTGAGACTGGCCTTTTCCACACAGCACGATTCCCTTGAGACTCACCCGGCATGTTGTATGTCTCAGCTGCTCGCTCTTTTTATCCCTGAGTACTAATCCATACGAGGGGTTTCATACAATGGTATGTTTAACACATCACTCTTAACAGTAAATTGTATGGAGAAGTTAGGAAAGCCAGTGAAAAGAAAAGCCAGAAGCACAAACCCCTTTACAATCACAAAACCCAACAGTGGAACTAAGGAGTTCCCACAATATGTCACTTTTATCTTTATCTCCTTGTATTTTGTGAGGTTGTGGGAAGTTTGGGAGTTGTCCTAAAATCCCTTAGCATGGTGAGGAGAAGCTCAAAGGAGGTAATAGTGACTTCACTGTGGCCCATTCCCGGAATGGCAAGTATATTTCATTTCCAGTAAAAATTGTGAGCCATTGGTAGAGGCCGTGTGAGGGCAGTGATGAGGAGGATTCAGAGGGCAGCTCCAGGTGCTGCAGGAAAGGGGTTAGATCCTAGCTGATTCCTGCTGTCTGCCACAGGCACTGGCAGAAACATCGCTACATCTGTTCTAGGTGTTTGTCACGAGTGTTGCTGACAGGCCTACAAAAAGGCCACATCGACTGAAAGATCAATGACTGGCATGAAGTGTATAAAAACAGTGTTTAGAAAAACAAACTCGATCAGCACATCTTTAGCATCACTCAGGCAAGAAGCTCCTGGTAAACACAGGATGCCGTTGGTAGATTCTCCATCATTGCAACCTCCTGAATCCTTTTTATTCACAATCTATACACATTGATCAAATATTGCATTCTGAGAAAGAAAGTACTGAATGAAGGAACTAACAGTTTTCCTTTCCTCAGATACTCAAGCATGAGTAAGTGACAAGCAGGGAGCTAATTCATTCGATATACATTATTTCATCATTCTCACACAACTTTGTGAGGTTGCCTCCTATTATTGATCTCATTTATAGATGAGGACTGTGGCTTGGAGAAATTAAAAAAACCCACCCAAGCTAGGAAAAATCCTTCAGTGTCTGTCTCTATTGCTTTTCTTTCCCCTTGACCTTTACTTTCTCAATGTGTGTTAATAAACTGGAATTATCTATTATACACAAACCTCTGGTGAGACTGGGCTGCACAATGATCCCTGAGCCCATTATCTCTGGGCACTGACATCATCAAAAGTCTGGGGCTCCAAGGTTAAGGACAAGACCTGGGAAGTGCAGACCCAGGTGAGTTTTCTAAAGTCCCTTTGCTGAGTCATGAACAAGTCTTCCTAAGCTGTGCCCTTCCTAGCCACATTAACAAATCGCAACACAGGTCTCATCACAAATGATAGAACTGCTAAGGAAGAAAGAAGTTCATGGTGTCTTTCTTTTTTTTTGGTACCTACATAGTGAGAAAGTATGCTCATGATAATAACAACAGGTCTAATAAATTGGAACATGTTTCCCAAGGAGGCCTGTGAGAGATTAGAAAGAAAGAGTTTTGATAAGGATAAACCTCTATATGGCTCTTTATTTCTATTAGGTCATCCTATAAATAATCTTTGTTCTCACATTTAGGTTTGGTAGATATAAAAGTATTTTTAAATTTATTCTCACATTGCACTTTATAAGTTCAAGTTGTGAAGAGAGAAAATCATGCTATTATTGGGCGTCCATGGATATAATTCTTTTACTTCTCTGCTCATAATGTTATTCATTAAGAAAATTGCATTGCTTATCAAAATATTTGTTCTATTATTTAATGTTAGAGTATTATTAAATAAACATTCTTTAAAGTATGTTGATATCTCTTAACCTTAAATAGAAGAAGAGGAAACCAACACACATAAGAGATTAAAAAAATAAAGCTTGTCAAGTTGTATAGAAAATGAGGACCAGTACTGAGTCTCAGCTGGGTCTGTTTTTGACTTACCAAGTGAAATTCATTATAGCTCTCATAGTGTTTTATTTTCCTAAATGACTAGAAGTGGCCCTCACAAATGCGCTGTGAGCCAGTTGACACCATCAACTCATGTGAAGAGGGAGCAGGATTGTAGAGCAACAGGAACTCTGATGCACAGGTGGAGAAAATGCAAAATGGTGCAGGCACTTTGAAGACCATTTGCCAGTTTTGTACAAAACTTGGCATACCTTTATATGATCCAGCAATGAATGCTCCTTGGCATTTAGCCACATGAGTTGAAAACTATGTCCATATGCAACCTGCACATGGATATTTACAGCAGCCTGATTAATAATTGCCCAAACTTGAAAGCAACCACAATGTCCTTCAGTAGGTGAATGAATATACAAACAGTGGGATTCAGACAATGGGGATATTTTTCAGTGCTAAAAAGAAATGAGCTATCAAGCCATGAAGAAAAATGAAAGAAACAAGTGCATGTTACTAAGTAAAAAAACCCAATCCCAAAAGGCTATATACTGCATGATTATAACTGTATGCCATTTTAGGAAAGACAAAGCCATAGAGACAGTATAAAGAAGAGTGGTTGCCAGTGGTGAGGGGGTAGGGAAGCGCGAATAGGCAGAACACAGACATTTAGGGTAGTAAAACTGTTCTGTATTTTTTCTATAATGGTAGAGAAATGTAACCTGTACATTTGTCAAAACCCATAGAATGTAAGACACCAAGGTGAACCTAATAGGTTATAGGCTATAAAACTAGACACTGGGAGGTAATGATGTGTCAATGTACGTTCATCAATAGTAATGAATGTATCATTTTGGTTCAGGATTTTGATAATGGGAGAGTTTACATGTGTCAGGTGAGGCAGGAAGTATATGGGAATCCTCTGTACTTTTTGTCCAATTTTATTGTGAACTAAAATCTACTCTAAAAAAAATCTATCACAGAGGAAAAAACTGAACAGAACTAGCTGAAAATGGAACTTTATTAAAATGGGGATCAGGGTGAACTCATGTCCATCATCTGGACATAATCATTCTAACAGGTTTATGTTGAACCTAAGAATAATCTTAGCCTAACTGAGATATAAGTACCTGAGAAAATTTTATTAACAATTGAATCAAGATGAAGGGTCAGAGACCTCTTCTCCCTTTTGAAATAGTATGGTTAGTGCTTGACATAAGAGAAAATCATTGAACCATAAGATTAAATTTTGCTATGAGTGCATAATATAAAAATGTCTCCATTGCCCCTAAAAATATTTAGCAAATTTTATGTCCTCTTCTACATCATATAGAAGCAGTTGTAAGAATGGAGATTTTGTTGGGGGAGTTTAAAAAGAAAGATAAGTGTGTCACTGTCATAAGGGCTACAGGAATAGAATGAACGTATCACCCATTTTAAGAAATTCTGATATACAGAACGCTACAAAGCCCATAATTCAGATGAGAATTATTTCCTAGTGTGTACTCCAATTTTATGGAGATTTACTAGGGGATCCTGCTAATCAGACAAACAGATATGGGCAGAACCAAATTATTCCTAGGTATATGTGGGAGCATATTTATTTCTGTCTTCAAACAGATCCAGATTATGAAGTAGGTATTTTATTGGGGCACCAAAAGTTAGAAAAAAGAAGTTTGGAGAATGTCATTTTTTCAAAGTAAGTACTGAAAATTTCAAAATTTTCTAGACTTATCTTTATTTGACTGAATAACATAATTTTTATTGTGAATCAGATGTGGTAGTAGTAGGGGGATGCCAAAATCTTTGCAGCACTCAGGCTCCCTTGAGATCTTAATCTGACATGTTACTCAAGGAATTTAAAATCCCGAGGAAGCAACACATATGCTCAAGAAACAAAGACAGAATACACAGCATCCTATCTTCATGTGACCCTATGGGCCACTGACTATAAATGCAATAGAAACTTTACAAAACCTTAGATAATGGATTCATAGTTTGATAGATGAGGCAAGACTAAAGCAGTCTAAAAAATATTGAGTTGGATCTTGATATTCAGAAGAAGTCATAGAAATTTTATAGCCATGGAGGGTTTAAGAAGCCAAACATTTCCATGGCTTTTGAAGGGGATTCATTAAAGGAGTCTTTACTTACAGATAATGTTGTCAAACACCCTTAATTTTGGATCCTCAGGGACTGGGGACCATCAGAGATGCAAGAGCCACGGGGAAAATCAATCTTTGTGGAACTTATGGCCCAACAGGGCTGATAGTTTAAATTTACTTTAAGGCTCTTGCCCTTCTAATCCAGTGTTTAGGAAATTTGTTTTGTTTGTTTGTTTTTATTATTTTATTTTATTTTTTTGCGGTACTGGGGATTGAACTCAGGGGCATTCTACCTCTGAGCTACACCCCCAGCCCTATTTTGTATTCTTTATTTTGAAATAGGGTCTCACTAAGTTTCGGAGTGCCTCACTAGGTAGCTGAGGCTGGCCGAGAACCCGGATCCTCGGGTCTTAGCCTCCCAAATGCTGGGATTACAAGCGTGCGCCACCATGCCCAGCTTGTTTTTTTGTTTGTTTGCTTGCTTTTTTAAATAAAGAGAAATTGGAGTTAAGAACAGGACATTTTTGTGACCAAATGATTTAGAAAACAAAGTCTATAATAGGCAGGTCTTAGCCTCTTCCGCAAACATTAAATTAATTCATTCTGTGTTCTTTCATGAGAAAGCTCTGAACCCTTCTCCTTCTCTACCCAAACCCTTGTTGGAAAAAAAAAAAATTACTATGTAGGTACAAGAAATGCAAGTGAAGAAAATTAGTGATGACATATGTAGATGCTAAATAGGACATAATATATAATTTAATATTAATTAAAGCAAGGTTATGTTTTCTGCTGTAGAAACACTGAGAAAAAAAATAAGGTAACAATTTTGCCTCTGATTCTTTTTTTTTTTTTTTTTTGCGGTACTGGGGATTGAACTCGGGGGCATTCTACCTCCGAGCTACACTCCCAGCCCTATTTTTTATTCTTTATTTTGAAACCGGGTCTCACTAACTTGCGGAGTGCCTCACTAGGAAGCTGAGGCTGGCCGCGAACCGGGATCCTCCGGTCTCAGCCTCCCGAATGCTGGGATTACAAGCGTGCGCCACCACGCCCGGCTTGCCTCTGATTCTTGTATTTGGCAATTTCTTTCTAAAGTCAAATTTCTCTCAAATTTTACTCTTAAATTTTTATAACCAAGGAGGCAGCATGTTCTCCTTACTTAAAAACATAAAGGACTAGCCAGGTGTGGTGGCGCACCCTTGTTATCTCAGTACTTGGGAGACTGAGACAGGAGGATCTGGGTTCACAGCCAGTCTCAGCTACTTAGTGAGGCTTTCCACAACTTAGTAAGACCCTATTTCAAAATAAAGAAAAAAAATAGGGCTAGGAGTATAGTTCGGAAGTAGAATGCCCCTGGGTTCCATCCTCAGTACTGCAAAACAAACAAAACAAACAAACAAACAAACAAACAAAATGCAAAGGACTGATAATAAAGTTTTGGTTCTGAGCCGGGCATGGTGGCGCACACTTGTAATCCCAGTACTTGAGAGACTGAGACAGGAGGATCTGGGTTCACAGTCAGTCTCAGCTACTTAGTGAGGCTTTCCACAACTTAGTGAGACCCGGTTTCAAAATAAAGAATAAAAAAATAGGGCTGGGGGTGTAGCTCGGAAGTAGAATGCCCCTGAGTTCAATCCCCAGTATCACCAAAAAAAAAAAAAAAAAAAAAAAAAAAAAAAAAAAAAAAAAAAAAAAAAAAAAAAAAAAAAAAAAAAAAAAAAAAAAAAAAAAAATTGCAAAGGACTGATAATAAAGTTTTGGTTCTGAGCCAGGCGTGGTGGCACACGCTTGTAATCCCAGCATTCAGGAGGCTGAGACCAGAGGATCCGGGTTCGCGGCCATCCTCAGCTACCTAGTGAGGCACTCTGCAACTTAGTGAGACTTAGTTTCAAAATAAAGAATAAAAAATAGGGCTGGGGGTATAGAATTCCCCTGAGTTCAATCCCCAGTACCACCAAAAAAAAAAAAAGTTTTGGTTCTGTCTAAGAAAATATTCAGCTGAGAATCTATTGCTATAATAGTTTGCAAAGAAGCAGACACAAACTAAATGTAAAATCAAAAGGACAGTAAAAATGAAGAAAGAATGGCATGTTGTGAAGATTAACTGCACTGTTAACTGCACTTGGATTTTTCTAGATCACAGACCTATAATAACTTGGAAAATAGAGAAAGGCTAATGAGAATGAGTAAAAAATTAATGTTTGACTAATTTCTTTACTGTAAAATCAAATTGCCGTTAGACTGAATACATCTCTGCCTTTGAGCACCTGGCCTCAAATATTAACAAGTCTTGTATATTAACAAATTCGTCCTTCATAAAATGTTGAAACACTATTGCTCCACTTTTCTTCAATGGTTCAGTGAAGTAGGAGAGGTTCTGATATGTTCACATTTTGCATGTGGAGATGCTAAGTAGAATAAGGGCAAGTATCTTCCTAGAGATTCAACAATGAGTCAGGAGCAACTTGGAGTAATAAGCATCACTATTAGCACATTATTTTACTATTATGCTCTAATGCTTAAAAGGTAAAAATATATATGCAGTGATTCAATTTCTCTTCAGTTAGTGATAGTAACAACTGGCTGTTTAGCAACATTCCTAATCAAAGAATAAAACACAGCCCTTTGGGCAGCTAAATAATTAAAATTGATACAAACAGGATTTAAATAACTAATAGAAGATGAGAATGATACTACATGAATGAAGACTATATAGGGCTAGTACTATATAGTTCAGATAAAATCATGCCCCAAGGTTTCTGTTGTAGTTACTGTCTTTTTTTCTTGTAGTCCTGGGGATTGAACTCAGGGGCATTCTACCTCCAAGCTATACCCCCAGCCCTATTTTTTATTCTTTATTTATTTATTTTTTTTGTGGTATTGGGGATTAAACTCAGGGGCATTCTACCTCCGAGCTATACCCCCAGCCCTATTTTTTTATTCTTTTATTTTTGAAACCGGGTCTCACTAAGTTTCGGAGTGCCTCACTAGGTAGCTGAGGCTGGCCGCGAACTCGGATCCTCTGGTCTCAGCCTCCCGAATGCTGGGATTACAAGCGTGCGCCACCACGCCCGGCTCTATTTTTTATTCTTTATTTTTAAAGAGGGTCTCACTAAGTTGCAGAGTGCTTCACTAGGTAGCTGAGGCTGGTCACGAACCTGTATCCTCCAGTCTCAGCCTCCCAAATGCTGGGATTACAAGCATGTGCCACCACACCTGCTACTGTCTTTTGTTTTTTTTTTAATAAAAAGAAGATAAAAAATGAAAAAACATGCATAATAGAGCATCTAAGAGAAGGCTAAATAAAGTAGATGATTTTATTAGGCAAAGACTCAGGGATAATAGAGCAACTACAAGAAGAATTATATAAAAAGATACACTAAAGAATAAAGAATTTTTTAAATGTTCATGTAATAACTCTTAGGCAGGCAGAAAAAATAGAAATGAAAAAAACAGAAGACAGCTAAAAAAAAATCCCAGACTTAAGCTCTAAGTCAAAAATTACATTGGATATAAATGACCTAAGCATATCAACTAAAAGGTAAAAGTTGTCCAAGTATATTTAAAAAAGTGACCAATTTTATGCACTATATGGACAAGAAACTCACTTCAAATTAATGGCATAGGTCAAAAGTAAAGTCATGGAAAGAGATGTATTATGTAAACATAAGTCAAAAGAAAACAGGAGTGACTATATTAATAACAAATAAAATAGACATAGAAACACAAAATTATGAGGCATAGAGCAAAACTATACAATGATGAAAGGTATATTAGCAATCCTAAATGTATATGCATAAAATAACAGAGCTGCAAAATATGTGAAGCAAAAATTAACAGAACTGAAAGAAGAAAAAGACAAACTCATAATTACATTTGAAAACTTTAATGCCCTTCTCTTAATAATTGGTAGAATAATTAATCAGAAAATCAGTAAGATCTTTTAGCAGAGCCCTTGGAGGCAATATTAGACTTGGAATTTCTCTAACATACGTTTTTAGGTAGGCAAGAAATTTGGTATTTACTGGATACCTATAAAAAAATTCCAAAGCTCTTTCTAATTTTTTTTTTCTGTAAACATCCCTGTCCATAGGAGGAGGGTTTAAGGAGTGAACTGCTTTCTTGAGGTCTTTTTAAAGCTGCAGATACAAGTAACCTTATATAAGTTTGTATCCTAGAAACATTCTATGTACAGGAAATGTGACACATCACATCAAATCTCAGCTTAGACTCCACGAGGGAAAGCCTAAAAGATGTTCCACTGAAGGCAGATATAAAGACAGTAGATCAAAGTCTCAGGGATGCAGTGTTCTGCTCAAAATAAACTAGATTGCCATGGTCTGTCAAGGGCAACAAAACAGAAAAAAATAAACATGATCGTGGCCAAGAATTCAAGCAGCAGCATGGGAAAGGATGTGCATGAAATAACTAATCGAGAAAGGCCTCCATGCAAGATATAAAATCATCCTATGACCAGAGGTAAAGGCAAGGAGCAGAAATTAGAGCTCAGAGGGCACAAAAGATTATGAGGAGGGAATAAAACACAGATGTGATTGGAACATGGCACAGGAAAGGCTTGCATGTACGGATGTTGCCCAAACTCATTGTAAATGTAAAGATCAAAAATTTATAATGCTTGTTCTTCTTATTTGGGGAGGCTGGAGAGGGAACCCTGGCTATCAGTCTATATTGAGGCCTTTAAGAAGCAAGGCAAACTCAAGGCACCATTGGTGTCAGGAAAGCATTAGACATCAAGGAAGGATACTCCATACAGTCATCTGTTGTACTTGCTGAATAATATCCATCAGCATAGAAATTTGGCTGCAGGGAAGCAGGGCTCTGCCCAGTTCATACATTACCAGGCTCTCATTGCTGTTTTCTGCTAAGTAAATTTATTATTATACTTTAATAAAGGTTACTATCCCATTTCAGATATTCCCAAGTATATACCAATATGAAAATCCTTGCAAATAAATAACAGCCAAGGAAAGGAAGTTCACACAGTAATGTATCTACTCCAGTGGTCTAGCTCATGGGAAAATCCTTGAACACTCAGAGCAGTTTAACTGTACTTATTGCCTTCAGTGTCATTGAGCTTCCTGGAACTGAAGGAATTTTAATAGGAACTACAGAAGAGATATTTGCATTCTTAGGAGATGGATGGATGAACTTGCAGCTTAAATATTCAGAGATTTGCTTCTCTTTGAGGAACTTAAATTGATTTGTGTAGGCAGCGGGCAATGCAAACACCATCTGCCAGGCATTTGTTAGCTCCAAGGGCTATGCCTGATGCTAAGTTGTACACAGCTCAACTCAAACTTTTTCTTTTTTGCATCTATACTAAATACTAGGTATTGGAGATTATTAAGAGCCAATTCATAAATTCAAGAAGTTTGGAGTTTAATTTGAAACACTAGTTTCATTTTAGCTGACAAGTCCCTATTGCCATATGAAAGACAAAGAAAAAAACCGCAACAATAAAACAGGACTCCAGACTTTCTATTTACTAATTTATCTCAAATGCATTTCTTTAATCACTTGGTCTCCTCTAAGGCATAGACTTGTTTGCAGAAAAAAAGAGTCCCAAATCTACCCAAGAAAAATTTTAGTTCAAACATCTCTTCCAAACATTCACCAGAGATAAAGCCATGCAAGAAAAATTATTGGGTATCTACTATGCATTGACTACTGTTATGAGGTTTGGAATGAAAGAAATTTTCCTCCCTTCATGGTATTAATAGTAAGTGGGGCAGACAGGAGCCAGCTATATAAACAAATACAATGCTATGTGATTAATAAGCAGAAGAAAGAGAGCACTGAATGAGAAATAGATGAGATAGGAAATCTTAAGCAAGGATATAAAATGGAACGCAGCCGGCAGATCAGGGTTTCCTCTTTAGTTCCCCTAATGAAAGGGCGTTTGGTTCAGAGAATTGTGCTTAAATATGTTTAACTATGAACTGAGGAACTTGGATCTTTATTTTTTATCCCAATAAAAATTAGGACCATCAGTTTCTACAAAGGTAAAATCCATTTTGAGCAAATAGTCAACCACAGTAGTTGACAAATTTGAAGATGCATATGAACAAACTAAGAAACTTGGTGTAATGGGGTTGCTGGGGCCCACTCTCCAAGATCAGAAGATTGGGGCTAATCTGATTTTGCAATAAACACTTCAGAAGATTCTGATGCAAGTGGTTCAGGGACCACGTTTTGAGACCACTTTGGATGCATGTCAATTTTCCTACCAGTGGAGAAAGATCTAATGGCTCATCCGTTGGC
This sequence comes from Graphiurus murinus, assembly GCA_004027655.1. Taxonomy (NCBI): domain Eukaryota; kingdom Metazoa; phylum Chordata; class Mammalia; order Rodentia; family Gliridae; genus Graphiurus; species Graphiurus murinus. The sequence continues at coordinate 39,313 of PVLC010005139.1, forward strand.
ACAAATCCATTTTCCAGTGTCATCCAAAAAGCTTAGACTTTTTTTTTACTTGCCCTTGTTTTGTCACTGGGTATTTTATCTGATAAACCATACATCTTAAGGTACTTATAGGCATATCTGTCTCACCTGCTCCTCGATAAATAAATTTTTATACTTGGTGCATTATAGTTACAGGTCATAGTGAAGTTCAAAGTGATACAAACAGACATGCACAGAGCACTTGGAATGTTTCTTTCTACATCTCACCGTGCTCCAGTGCTCCCCAAACATACCAGTGAGGCTGGAAGTAAGACTTTTGAACTGTTTCCTTAATCACTTCTCCTTTTTTTTTGTCTCTCCTCGTTCTTCCATTCCCTTTCCACTTTCCATTATTCATTGGTCTATTTATTTATCTGAGGTCCCTTTTGTTCCTATGCTCTCTCTAACTTACACATATGAGAGAAAAGACATGACTTTTGACTTTCTGTAACTTGCTAATTTCACTTAGCATAATATTCTCTGGTTCCACCTATTTTCCTACAAATGACATAGTTTTGTTCTTTATGACTGAAAAAAATTCATTGTGCATATATACCCCATTTTCTTTGTCCATTCGTCTGTTGATGGATCTTTATGTTGGTTCCACACAATTTGGCTATTGTAAATTGTGCTGCTATAAACATGGCTATGCATGTATCATTATAGTATTCTGACTTTAATTCTTTTGGAAAGATATTGAGGAGTGGTATAATTGGGTCATATGATGATTTCATTCCTAATCTTTTGAGAAACCTCCATGCTTATCTCCATAGTGGTTATACTAACTTACAATCCCACCAATAGGATATAAGAGTACTATTTCCCCACATCCTTGCCAGCATTTCATATTGTTTGTATTCATAATTTATATTTTTGCACAAATCTGTATTTAAGTTGGTTTTGACTTAAAGCAATATATACCTGTAGATTATATTGTTTTTCTTATATAGTACAACTGGTTGGCATTCTGTTAAAGTTAGCAAAGATCTAAGAATTTCAGAATGGGATTTTGTGGCTAATGTATACTAACTTGTTCTTACATTATTTAAAGTGGATCATCTTTTCAGTTTAATTCATAAACTGATGACTAATTCCTTTCTACAACTTTGACTGGAAGGAGTTAATTGCTGTTCCGTAGACCCAAGTTAGCAAAGCCCTTTAGACAAAAAAAAAAAAAAATCATCTTCAGCCTGTGAAGCATGTTTTCCCCTCACTTAATAAAAAACTTAGAGCTCAATGCCTTTCCTGAGATCACCCAGAGAGAACAATGACTCTCCATTCATATTTGTAGCCTGGGACCTGACCTGTTTTCACACAGAATCTCCCTGGAAGGGATGCTGAACAGAACAGTCCTTCTACCTTCATTCACCAGTTCATCTGGCCACTTTCCCAAGAAAGAAATCAGCAAAGTCACTCATTTTCAAAGGCAACATTACACAATAAGTAATGTTTCATATCACCCATCACTATTCTAGTCTATTTATTCTCATTCAGAATTTATGAATCCTCTTAAAATCATGATGACCTTTCTCTGGATTTCCAGATAATTCACAACCTCTTTTACCAGTCCTAAGAGCTGGAAAGAGAATTGAATACACTCTGGGATACCTGGATTCTGCCTCTGTTATCACCACTAAACAGGCAGTTGCTTCTCATTCTCCTTCCTATGAGGTGAGAGATTTAGAATTTATCATCTTTCTCTCTGAGCTATAGTTCAATGTTCCCCTCCCCCTTTTTGTATAATTTCCCAGTGCCAAAGTAATTGGTCACCAACTTTTTTTTCTCCTAAGACACCTCTGGTGGGGGTCATGCTGCTGCATTCCAGGTACATGCTGTTTGTCAGCTCCTGATTCACCTGCTATAAGCTCCTCCACACAAAATGAGAAAGGTTGTCTTCTGTGAGCTCCTGAGGACAGTCAGAGGCTATACGAAGCAAATTCTAACTAATGTCTTGTGTCTTTCTTTATTTGGTGAAGCAAAATTTGATAAAAATCTCCAGTACTTTTTGGTTGGTACTCGGAATTGAACCCAGGGGCATTCTACCTCCAAGCTATATGCCTATCTATTTTTATTTTGAAATAGTCTCCCTAAGTTGCTGAGGCTGGCCTTGAACCTGTGATCTTCCTGTCTCAGCCTCCTAGTACTGGGAATATAGGCATGCACCACCATGCCTGGTATCTCCAGTACTTTTTAATGATGAAGTATTAAATAAGTTAATACCAACCTTACATTTGATGCCAGGCATTACTAAGACAACAAGTCTTCAGTCTTTAGCAGGGAACACAAAATAAAGTACCATTAATTTGAAGTTTTCTAATGAAGAATGAATTTTCTAAGGAACTTGTCTTGAGCTGAGCTGAGGATGTGCCAGGCAAAGTATTTTAAACCTAAATGAATATATGGATCTAAGTACATGAATTACTTTTATATAAATGGAAGTTGATCATAAATAGTTTTTATTACTTTTGAGTCAAGACTGGTAGAACCTATGAGGAAGTACCTTGATGACAGTTACCCTGTACAATAAAAGTAATAAAAACTATATTTTTCAATGATGTCAATAATAATAGCTAAGATTAAGCTCCTACTATTTATGAGATATGGTTTTATGTGTTATATATATATATCATTAAGTCTTTTTCATTAACACTTTAAGATATGAATATTATTTATATGCAAGAAAAACAGAGGTGATGAACTTGCCTAGTTTCACAAGTAACCATTCAAGCTGGAATTTAAAAATATACACTGTGAATACTGAGTGTCTACTCTTCAATTACCATGCTGTACTGCCTTAAGTGAACCAATTGGCAATTTGAACAGATTGAGCTTTATTGATTTAAAACAGGGAGGCTTAATCATTTACCCTCATCTCTTAAAGTTTTTCAGTACAATGAGAAGATCTTCAGTCTGACTACCAATAAAACAAGTATCTTTAACAAGAAAAAAATTATAGAGTAAAAGTCCTAAATTTTTCCAAACTTTTTTTAAGCTTTTGGTATATATGATGTTTTTTTTAGAGATCAGAATTGACAGATCCCAACAAATGAAAATATAACTACATTTTAATATAAAACTTGTAAACAGCTGATTATTAGTTACAACAGCTAATTTTTTACAGGTGCATGTGTGCTGTTGTGATTTTCATGCTGTGTGTATAAGTATATATTCTACCAATTAAACTAGAAATCAAGTATTTCAGCATTTAATAGTGCTTCATATGGAGCACTCTGTAGTCATCCATCCATCCAAACATTTATTGAAAACCTATTATGTGCCAGGCACTGAAGATAAAAATGATTAAGAAGTGAATTCTTGTCTAATTAAGAACCAACAAATATATAAAGAAATAACTACAATAAATCACAACATTGGGTTTTTTTTTTTCAGTCAATCATTACTTAGGCACTATAGTGAATATAAAGGCATAGTAACCAAATTCTTTCCATAAGTAAGAAGAGAGATGATGAACAAATAAATTATATATATGCATATATATATATATATATGTATATATATATAGTGACAGGTGAAGAGTAATACTATGGACAGAAAAAAGCAGATTCAGGTGGTTTGGGTGCTTTGAAGTAGTAATTGCTATGTAGTGCTTATGCTTGAAAAAGATCTCTTAGATGATATTTGAACAAAGAACTTAAGAAAGTGATATGATGTACAATGTGCTTATCAGGGGAAGAGAGCTTCAGGCAGGGGGAAGAGCAAGTGCAAAGATTCTGAGATAGGAATGTGCTTGAAACAGCAAAATCCCTGTTATGGTTAGAGAGAGGGTTAGTGAGTCAGAGAGATAGTGGGATTTTAGGTTATATATTGGCCATTAGGTAACTGTTAGAAGTCTGGGTCTTTTACTTTCTCTGAGCCGTAGCCTCAGTCTTTATTTTTATTTTGAAATAGGGTCTTGCTAAGTTGCAGAGGGCCTCACTAGGTTGCTGAGGCTGAATTCAAACCTGGGATTACAGGCATGCACCACCACATCCAGCTGGGTTTTTTTCTAAATGAGATGCAGACCCATCAAGAGTTGTAACATGATTTGCAATATATTTTAAAAGGATCACTCTGCCTATCCACACAAATGGGGCTAAAATGGTTTGGATTCAGAATGTCTCCCTAGATCTCATGGAGACAAGGCAGTCAGGTTGGAGGCAGGGCTTGGTTGCTGAGGAGGGGTCCCTGGGGGCATAGCCTTGGGACTATATATGGTTCCTCCTCCCCTTTCTCTTTCTTGCTTCTGGCTTCCCTGACCTGAAAGCAGAGCACTTGCTCTCTCTCTCTCTCTCTCTCTCTCTCTCTCTCTCTCTCTCTCTCTCTCCTCTCTCTCTCTCTCTGCCCTCTGCACCATTCCCTGAGCTCCAGTCTTCACCCTGCCTAACATGGACTGAACCCCTGCAGTCTCCAGAACTGTGGGTAAATAAATCTTGTTTCTCTAAGTTATGGTGGTCAAGTGGTTTGGATTACTCTAGTCAGAATGTTTACTGAAGCAGATGGAAATAGGAAAGATAATTAGAAAGCTATTAAAATACACTAGTTGAGAGTAGATGGTAGCTTTTAAAGGGTAAGGGCATTGGAGATAGTGAAGCATGACTGTCTTTGGGATATATTCTGTCACTATAGATAATAAGATAGTCGCTTGATTGGCTGTGTTATAGGAAAAATGGAGAGAAGTCTGAGATGACTAATAAATTTATGGTTAGACCCACTGGACAAACAAAATCAGCATTTACTAAGATGGGGAAGAAAAAAGAATGTTCAGTTGTATTAGGGAGGAATGTTGCCAAAAAAAAAAAAAAAGGCTTTGAAGGATTTGAAGGAGTAAATAACACTTGAACAAGGTTTTGAGTAGGTATTATAATGTTAGGGAAGGTCGCCTGGGGAGCGTGAACAAGGATGATTATTTCCATCATAATGGGTACCAAGAGCCAGGCCAAGGGCAGATAGAAAAGTAAGAATGTTGTGAGAACTATAGTAGTCTGTTAGAACTAGAAGTATCAGACTAGGAGGTCAGCTGGGCCATAGTAATGAAGAGCATTTTATGTGCACTAATGAACTTGGATTTTATTCTACAAGTACCTTTGCCACATGAATTTAAGAAGGCCTAGATGCTCAGCTTTAAGGTTTTTCTCATACAAATTCTGCCCTCTGCCATAATCTTATATAGATTTCTTTTTCTATCTTGTGAAATATCTATGTGGATCATCTTATAAGACCTTACAAAAACTTCTCATCTCCACCATCTAATCTCTGTCATCTCTTACCTTAATGAGTGTCTTCACAGATACTAACATAAAGGTCTGGGCTAGTGAAAAATGGGTGAGACCAAACATATGTAGCTATGGGCATGAACATGTTGGGTACAGCACAGGACAGTCACTTCTCTTCACCTTAGCTTCTTAAAACAAAATAAAATAAGCAACAACAATAACAAAACTTAGCTAATCCTATCAGTAAATATGTCTACAATTTTAATAATGCCCAAATAAACAGAAGTGAAACCACAATCCCTGGCATATTGTAGAGGAAGAGGAAAAAGTCCTGCTTGCTTTCATTCATTAGTTTTTAATCCAGATAGCCTGGAAGACACCTGGTTACAGATTTGTCTCTGCATCATCAGTTTCATTTTCCTTGTAGATATACCTTCCAATTCTCTGATTGCTGTTTTAGATTGTCATTTCATGTCAACATACACCTTGGGCCACTGAGTCAGTTTGTACAGTCAAGGGCATATGGCCTACTGTGTTTGCAGCTGTGCTCAGTTAGTACTTTGGGTTTTAAAAGAGGTCACCTCATGTCTTTGCCTCAGTACTCATTTAAGAAAAAATAGAATAAAACAATTTTATTGCCTGCAGAGGGATGGAGCTTGTGATAGTGCTTTATGAAATGATTTACAAATGGTAAAGTAATTTAAATATGTAAGGTATCTCATAATATAAAGCTAGTGAGTTATTTATTCTCATGTCTGATCTTCCTGAACAGGTCTTAATGGGAAAAATCTAATCTTTATATCCTAGTGGTTCCTGTATCAGTTGCTCATGAGCCCTATTTAAGAAGCATTTTATTGGAAGTCCCTTTTGTTTCCTATTTTCTCTCTAGTTTCCACTTATGAGAGGAAACATATGACCCTTGACTCTCTGAAATTGATCTCACTTAGCATGAAATTCTCCAGTTCCATCTACTTTCCTGAAAATGATACAATTTTATTCTTTATGGCTGAGTAAAACTCCATTGTGTGTGTACATCACATTTTTTATCCATTCATCGGTTGAGAGACACTTAGGCTGGTTCCATAATTTGGCTTTTGTGAATTATGCTGCTATAAACATGGGTATGCCTGTGTCACCATAGTATTCTGACTTTTGGGGGGAAGATACCGAGGAGTGATATAGCTGGATCATATGGTGGTTGTATTCCTAGTGTTTTGAGGAACTTCCATAATGATCTCCACAGTGGTTGTACTATTTACAATCTCACCAATACTATATAAGTATTCCTTTTCCCCCATATCCTTATTCTTTTATTATTGTTTGTATCCTTCATGATTGCCATTCTAACTGGGGTCAGATAGAATCTCGGTGTAGTTTTGATTTGCATTTCCCTGATTTCTAATGATGTTGGAATTTTTTTCATTTATTTGTTTGCCATTAGTATTTTCTTCTTTTGAGAAGTCTTCATTCAGTTTCATTGCCAGTAGAATAACAGAAAGGGATTGGGAGAGGGAAGTGAGGAGAGTAAAAAGGAGGCTTAGGGAAGGAAACAGATCAAATAATGTTGTCATATGTGAAGTTATGAGTACAAATCTCACTAACATGCATGGGGAGGGAGGAAGGGTGGAGTGGGGTGGGATGTGGAGGAAACACACCAAGAGATTTAGTGTGCATATATGAATGTAACACTTTGTATCTCACTACTATGTAAATTATATCATACCAATAAAATTCTAAAAACAGAAAGCTTTTTAAAGAAACACATTCCTAGTGTCTGAGCCATCCCAAATATCCTGACTCAGAATCTCCAGGGATGGGCTAAGGAATAGGAGCTCCCATGTGATTTGGGCAATCTTCCAAGTTGGGACCTATTGTTATACAATGCTGTATATCCCCCCATCTCTCAATAAAGGCCAGGACCAGTAGATAATAGTAATTTATATGTGATAATAGGGGCAGTGCTGGTAGATAATAGTAACTTATATCTGATAATGGAGAAAGAGTAACACATAAATTCTGCTGCATGAGGAAATATCTTGAGAAAGGCAGGCTGATTTGTAAGTGACAACATGATATTTTGGTTATAATAGGTCTTAATAGAGGGATGACTCACAGAAACCAACCTTGAAGCTAAAATTGATCGTTCAGTCTTGAATGCTGACTTCAAGAAGGGAAAGTGCAAAAGAAGTAAAGGGAGAAAAATTTCAAAATGTAACCTAGGAATGAACCTGCTCTCATTGTGTCTTCCCTATTCCTCCTTTTTCTCTTTGGGCAGGCAACACACACACACACACACACACACACACACACACACACACACACAATCACATTAGTATCACTTTTCCACATTGCTAAGTAAATTAGCTCATCAAGTTCATTTTATTAATCATTTGAGCACCTGCTATGTTCAAAGCCTCATTTGACACAGAAAAACAAGTCCCTGGACTCTTGCTTAGGGGACAGAGGTAGGATAAATACACTTGTCACTGTAATTCAAATGAATGAAAATAACACCCTTCAGTTAAAATAGCTCCATGACCTCTTCTCTGTACGTACTCCATTTATAAGTGACCAGCTCCCCATGTGGTCAAAATCAGAAGCCAGGCAGGATAAAATTAATTAGTTATTTTAAGTATCAGGGTTAGATTGGATTAAAATCAGACAGTGGTTATCAAAACACAAGTAGATTAGAAGAAATTGTTCTGGGTCAGTCTATGATAACAAACTTTTTTTTTCTTTTTCCTTTGGATACTGAGGATTGAATCCAGGGGATAACATTTTTAAGGTGTACTTTTACATGAAGAGGCCTTATATACTTCACTGAGTAGTCAAGGAGACAAAGTCACTTGTCTCTGCTAGCAGCACATGCTATTAGCTAAGAGGGAAGGAGATCCAAGAGACACTAAGAAAGGCCTTGAGAATTCCCTTGAAATGGACTTTAAAGACTGGGTAAAGCATCTAATGAACAGAGATGGGAGGAGGATGGTCTCAGTAGCAACTTGAACTTTATCTGGGGAAAAAGGACCCATAACAGGTAGACAGTCAAGACATTAGAGCATGTCCCCACACCCTGGCAGTTTCACTTCTCAGTCAATAACAAACCCAGAACAGGACCAACTCTGATCTTTGCAGCTGCACTCCCAGCAGCAGGCAGGATGAGCTGACACTGCAGCCCTGAGCAGGCAGCAGCTCTGCTGGGAGGAGGTGGGAGGGAAAAGAAGGCAGCAATTCTCCATGTCTAGCTTCCAACCACTGAATAATAACCCCTACATCCCAAACCTCAGACAGTACATGGCTTCAGAAGGCATATTCCTTGCAGAACAGTTTGGCATATGGCTATTACCCATTCTTACCTACTCTGGGAAGAGGGTCAGAAAGAAAAGGAGAGGGAGAGAAGAAGAAGAAAAGGAATGAAACTGCAAACAGGTAGATTTTTTGAGAAACAATGGAAATGATAGAATAGATTGGTTCAGGAGGCTTCTGAATGTGCATCACAAGTTGGTGTAGTAAGAAAAATGGTTATCAATTCTTTGAGTGCCTACCATGTGCCTTGGGTTCACTACCTCTTTAAGACCTTATCATGACCTTATACTCTTATTTCAGTTGAATAGATGCGGACACTGAGGCTTGCAAATAACATGACTTGAACAGTTTCATAAAGCTTTTAAGAGATTGAGCCAGACTTTGACTCTAGGGTGCTGACTACAGAAGCCTGAGCTCCTAATCCCACATTGTAATGGGATTAATTACTTGGGTGCAGTAACAAGAAGCGTCCTAGTTCACCCAACAGAGAAAGGTCTTCCCATTCTTCCTCATCTTCAATAATTCCAAATTGATGCTTACTATATTAATACCTCCTTTTCAAGAAGAAAAATGTTAACATTGACACAGTACCTCTTTCCTACTGACAGTCTTATCTTTATGGATCTGGTTGGACCATTCTGAATCCTACCTTGATACTGTTATTGGTGAATACTTATTTTTCTGATCTCTTGCTGCAATATGTAAATAAGTATTGGCAACCTTGGATCTCTGAACCTTCCCTGCCAGCTCCAGTGTCCACATATTCCTGGGAAGAAAGGTCTTAGCAGCTAAACAAGCTCTATGTATCTTCTAAAACAATGATAAAACCCATGCTGAAGCCTGGATCTGTTGAAGCATGAGTCATAGATAATAAAGGCAAACTTCACCTCTACCTGCCTTTCCAAGGTAGTTTCTATTTAAGCTTTAAACATATACACATGTTTTATTTACTTTGAAGTTTGTCAGATTTTAACCAGGGGTAGAAAATATAGCCCTTCATATGATATTGCTATGAAGTACATATGTAGCAGGAATGTATAATTTAGTGTAGAGAGAGTTAGAAATGAAGACACATTAGAGATCAGATTGGCCAACTCTTTCATTTTTCTACTATGAAAACTAAGCCCCAATAATGGGCTAGTGTGATTGGCATGAGGACACAGTTTGAGCCATGAGAAATGGCCATATGTGGGGGGGTTTCACAGGAGATACATTTACTAAATTTAAATTTGTGGAGCCAGGCAGTGGCACACACCTGTAATCCCCGTACTTCAGAGACTGAGACAGGAGGATCACAGATTTGAGGCCAGCCTCAGCAAATGTAGTAAGACCCTTGGCAACTCAGAGATACCCTATTTCAAAATAAAAAAGGCTGTGGCTCAAGCTCACCAACCCTGGGTTTGATTCCCAGCATCAAAATACATTAATTGATTAATTAAATTTGTGCTAGAGATACTTAGATCCAACTTCGAGGATTTTCACTGCTAATTTTAAATCGCTTATTTCTAAAACAGTAGCAAGTAGAGGGGATTTAGGTGCATCAACCAGTAAATGTAAGGCCAAGTTGGATTTGGGGAAACATTTACAAGTAAATGCAAAATCCAAGTTTGCATTCCCACAGGAAACTCACACTTGACCTCCTATATAAGTCTCTCATCCCCCCTGGGACATTTCCTAAATTCCCACAAGACCCTTTCCTCTAAACTCCATGAACCATGTATTGGCACAGCCTTTTAAAGAGGAGGCCAACGCACACTTCATGTGATCAGGACTGTGTAGATTATGGGCTTTTTGAGGGTTCTGTGAGAGGCCACTGTATCAGCTCCTCTCACAAAAGACATCTTAAAAAGCTCTAGAGCTCTTTAAAAGCAAATGCTTGCTCACATTTTGACAAAGTATAAGGTTAAATCTATTTTGGAATGAAAGGACATTTAAAAATAATCAACCAGCACCATGGTTTCATGAAAGAAAATAATACTTTCACACCCCTAAACTAGAAAAATATAATCTCTAAATAAATTTCTTGAACAACAGCACTGTCAACCAAACACACACACACACACACACACACACACACACTCACACCCACGTGCATACACACAGGTACACACAAACACATGACCTTGTCTTAAGTTTGATCATTTCACCATAGACAAAAAGCAGTTTGTAGACAGTCCTATGAAAACCACAGCTATCACCAACATGTGATATGTCTTAAGAAGAGGAAATATATCAAGAAGCAGTGAATGTCTTAAGAAGAGGAAATATATCAAGAATAGACTTGCTAAAGAAAATTGTATCTGATAACAAAGACAACAGGTTAAGGAAACTGTTCCTTCAGTTGAAGGAACAGGTTGAGAACTCCCATGTGCAAGCCACACTTTGCTTCCCCTCAAAGGATTAAAAACAATTGAGTTTTTCCAATAGATGTATATCATATGTGCCTAATTAAAACCAAGATTGCACATATACAGAATTATATTAGGTGATGCAGAACACATGACAAACAGTTGGAGAGGCAGGGAGGAGAAGAAGACTGGGAGGGTGGGAACACTATGGAAGCACTATGGCCGGCCGGGATTGGCTGCCCATGTGCCAGACATGTCCCTTCTTTCTGGACATGTGTGTGCTAAGTTCCATTTCCAAGAGTCTCTTGCAGGTAGGTGTGCCATGCAACACAATGGAACTTGAATTGAAAGAACATGCAGTACTCTCAAGCTGAAAGGATAGGGAACTGGATATGCCTCTTTCTATTCTCTTTCCCCATCTGCAAACTAAAAGATCAGAGGGTCACCCTGCATGCAGAGGACTCCGAGATCCTAGAGGTCTCAGAAGAATCTGGGTCTCTGAATGACTCTCTGCTTTGGACTATTATCTGAATGGGAAGCAAATTGTATTGGTAATAAGAAGTCACTGTAATGTTTATTATGTTTGCTTGTTGCATCAGCTAGCAGTACTCTAAAAATAATGTATCCATTTCTCCTGCCTAAGCTTAAAAATAAGCCAGATTTCTTGAGATATAATTCACATATCATTAGTGTATAATTTTCTAGTGTATTTGTGGAGTTGTATGGCCATCACCACTATCTAGTTCTGGAACATTTTAATCACTTCACAAAGGAATCCATTAAGAATCTCTCCCTATTTCACCTCAACCCTTCTGGCCCTAAGGAATCACTAATATACTTTCTGTCTTTATAGAGCCACCTATTCTGAACATTTCCTATAAATGGAATAATGTAGTATGTTGTATGCTGTGACTAGATCCTTTCACTAGATGCTGTTTTTAAGGTTCATCCATGTTGTACCATGTATCAGTAATCCATTTTTTTCCATTGCTGAATTATATCCCATTGCATGGATATATCACATTATACTTTTCCATTAATTAGTTGATGGCCCATGTTCAAGTTTTTATTATCTTTGCTGCAGCCTCTACTTTAGTATGGTATTCATACCATACTAAAGTAGAGGCTCATTTAAGTGAAGGAATCACATTAAAAGTCTTGTGGGTTACAACTACCCCAGTTTTAAGAAGTATGATTAATTTAACTTAAAGGTGATCAGAAAACTTGAAACTAATGTCAGATTGATAATATACAAAGTTTCTAAGATTAAGAAGAAAGTGTATGGTTTCAAACCTTCCAATTCACAAGTTAAGGTACGACAAAACCAAACAATGTATTGCAGCCAAACAGCTTGGGAGCAGATTTCAAGAGGATGTATTTCAAGGAGGAGCCCAAGGAATTAAATTTAATGTCAACACAAAGCAATTAAATAGAAATTAGGTATTGCTGGGTCAGGGAAAAAAGTTCATTAAAGTAATCAAGTCTCCATGTTTTTCTAAAGATAAATCCCATCTCTTCTAAGAATCATTAAATCTTAATGACAGAGTCAATTTGTTGGTAGTGTTTATAAGTGATATATTAGCATGTTTCTGTAGCCTGGGAGTTTAGCACTGTGATTGCTTTTCTGTTTTAGAGAAGTCAAATATCTGAGAAGATTTACAAGTTGGGAGAAAAAATTGCAAGATAAAAAAACGCTGTTCCTGTATTTTCTCTCTTTGGGATATGGGAGATCTAAGAAAAGATTTACTAAGAAAGAACATTTAGTTGGCAGATAATTATCATGAACCCTGTGTTTGTGAGCTAGGACTACAAGGATATAGAGACAATGGCATGCTAATTACATGAGAATACAGTAAGATCTGTAAGAACCATGGGTAAAAAGTAAACTTGGAGAAAATGACTAAATCTAATGGAGTTCGTTGTCCCATTGGAAAATATTTTGTGCTGTATCTTTAGGGATGAATGCATTTGCTATGTAAGAAGGAGAGCAAAGAAATTCTGGATGATGGGAATTGGATGCACAATAATTTAGAGTCATCTAAGGACCTGGTGGGTTTAGGAAAAAGTGTTAAGCAAGGAGAGATCATGGGGAATGCAGAAATAGGTTGAAAACTAGTTTGGAGTCAGCTTATAAAGCACCTTGTATGGCAAGTTGATGAGTTTAGATTTTGTCCTATAGAGAAAAGAGAATTATTAAATTAAAAAAATAGTTGCACAATTTGTCCATATTCAAAATTCACCATGAAAGTATATATACACAAAAGAAAATAATATACAAATTACCATATATATACACCATTCAAGATTTTGCCACTTTTGCTTTATTTCATTTAAGTGGTTTTAAAGCAAACCCTTCATCCTTATTTCATTTCATTTCTACATCTCTACATATGAGTATGTTCTTGTCTAACCACAATGCACTTTCACAGCTAAGTTAAAACTATTTTATTGGCATCAATTAACGAGGTCCACATTTAAATGTCTTTAATTACTTCATAAATATCTATTTTATAGTATGTTTGCTCTGGTTAGGACCCTAATTAGTTTCCCATGTTGTGCTATGTTGCGATGATTCTTAAAAATTTAATTTATATAGTAACTCATCTTCACTTCACCCTCATTTATCTCTACACCATTGAATTACTGATAAAAGATGGTATAGCATCATGGGACTATATTCCATGCTGTATTTAGCTGTTTGCTTACTTCCTGGTTGGCATCATCAACTTTTTCTTCCATCTTTCCTGATTCCTATGATGGGTAGTTTACTCTAAAAGGCCTACTTAGATTTAGCTCTGATTCTTTTCAAAGGTAAAAGCACTTCACAGGTGGTATTGCATACTTTAAACTGCATTCCATCAAGAGACAGTTAACATCTGGTTGATCCCCTCACCATGATGCCAAGACTGATCATAAAATTTTCTTTGAAGAAGACAGCTTTACTGGTATTGTGTGGAAGATGGATTATGGTAATGCTGGATAGCAGGGAGATCAGGCATTACAGAGTTACAGGAGAGATGAATCCGAAGTAATTTAAGGAGGTATAGTAGAGAAACAATGCCAGATTAAAAACAATTCTAGAATAGAATTATTGGAAGATGTGAAATTTATTAAAAGCTTGATGAAAGATTGGAATGAGGGTGAGTGAGAAAGTGCTGAGGACAAAAGAATATAAGCTCCATGACAGCAGAGAACTATGAATGTTTTGTTCAATAATGAATGATTTATGTTCAGCACAGAGCTTGGCACACAGTAAGTACTCAATAAATATTTGTTAAATACCAATATCAGTGGTTCAATAGGTTGATAGGTGGATAGCACTGAAACTTCCAAAATAGAGAACTAGTTGGATGTTCATATGATTACCAGGGATCAAAGAGTTGGGGAGACAATATAGAACTTCGTTTGCCTTTAGATTATTTGTCTACTAATCATTAGTACCTCAGGAAAATGATTGTAATGGGTTTCCCTAACTGTACAGCTTAAGGATGTATAGAAAAAGATAAGTGAATCTAAATTTATTTCCTGCAATGAATATTTGCATTATAAGACTATATAAGAACCAATTTTATAATTTTTTGTCTCAAACTATATAGAAGTTTCAGAAAGTTTTTAGGATAGTGATAATGGGAGTATTTGTGCATGGCCACTAGTGGCAATACATATAGTGAAGTCAAGAGCATTAAAACAATAATAGATCAACAAAACCAAGATGGTTCTTAAAATAGTGCTAGTTATTTGAAAAGGTCAATAAAATTTTTAATAAGCCTCCATCCAGGATAAGAAAAAAGAGCTATGATACAAATTACTAATATCACAAACAAAAGATGGAAATTCACTATAGATCTCATGAACATAAAAAGGATAATAAAGGAAGAGATTGAACAACTCGATGCCTACAAATTTATAACCAAAATGGGATGCCATAACCTGCCAAAACTTAAACAAGAAACAAATAATCTGAGTAGGCCTATATCTCTTAATTAAATTTAATCAATGATTAGTAATTTCCAAAACAGAAAGCACCAGGACTAGATGGATTTACCAGTGAATTATACAAAATGTTTAAGAAATAAACTATACTAATTCTCTACAATCTCTTCCAGAAAATAAAAGCAAAGTGAATACTTCCTAACTAATTTATGACTCCAGAAGTACCCTAATAACCAAACCAAAAATATTCTTAAAAAAGAAAACTATAGACCAATATCTCTCATCAACATAGAGACAAAATTTTTCAGTAACATATTAGCAAGTCAAATCAAACAGTGTATAAAAATGATTATACACTACTACTAAGTGGGCTTTACACTAAGTGTAGAAGGCTGGTTCTGTATTTGGACATTAACTAATGTGATAAATTCCATCAGCGGGTTAAAGGAAAGTGACCTGATTATATTAATAGATGTAGAAAATGCATCTGACAAAATCCAGTACTTACTCATAATAAAAATTTTTAGTGAACTGGGAATAAAGCAAAATCTCCTCAACTTGATGAAGAATATCTACAGAAAGCCTATAGCCAACAAACCATCATGCTTAATGCTGATAAAGTCAAAGCTTTCCCACTAAGATTAGGAACAAGGCAAAGATTTCCCTTCTTGACTTACATTTCAACATTGTCCTGGAAGTCCTTGTTAATGTAATAAGACAATAAAATCATAAAACTTGAGAAGGAAGAAATAAAACTATCTTTATCTGTAGGAACTTCATTCTCAAGCTCATTATCCTTCCAGATTAACTTAAGTTCAGGAAAACACAGAGAGGACCTCATTCCAGTAGCTCCCATACATTCCCCAAATTCATTCTTATTTGAACAATTTGGGTAGCATATGCTTTCTTGAGCCATTTGCCACAGTTCTGTTATTATTTATATCATTGTTTACTGTGCTTATTGGCCAGGTCTGTGCTACATGATGTGCACCATACAGGGAAGCAACTAGTTCTCGAGGAAAATTTTGGAGGCCTTTACTAGAAAACAGTAAATGCAGCCCAAGAAGACAAAAACAATAAAATATTCTCTATTTTGTACTGTGCTTTCATAACTACATATTGTCATCATCATTCCAGCATCACAGATGAAAAAAAAAAAACCCACCAAGTGGAGTGGTTAGGACTAAAACTCAGATCAGCTCAGTCTTAGTGGTATTACTTCATAGGAGTAGATTGTGCTGCGGACTAGTATAAATATGCATCACTCCTAGACTAATAAAATAACTTTTCCTTTAGAGAAAGTTCATTTTCTACTGGATGAAGAAAAAGATCTTGGAGGCAAATAAATAAAGGTACTATTTTCCAAATTATCAGTTGCTATTCCAAGTGTCTCTGAAATCAAAATGATAGATGGAATGATAATCAGCTTCTAAGAAAGTTGATGGTCCCACGGGACAACAATTGCTCACTATCATGTCGATCTCAAAAAGGTCCCATGATTCAAATATCAAGTTAACTGGCAGAATGTGCTGAGGTGGGTTGCTTACCGCTAGGGAAATCACCTGATATCCTTCTAAAAATAAGATTAATACACTTTCTGTTTCTTCCAACATACTCTAGCAGAATGATTAATTTCTCCTCATAAGAGGAAGAGATTAAAATGAATCTTTCAGTGTAAAGACTGGTCTGGTTGGAACCTAACTGAATCTAGAATAAATTACTTGAAATAAACTTTGCTGTTTGTAAAATCAGCTGGTAATGGGAACAAGATGATTACCTACAATTCAGGATAGACTATTCAATTTTAGTATTGTCTGCTTTTTGCTTTCTCCTAGAAGTACAGATAGCAGAACTAGTATTTCTTTCTTTTTCTTTTTTACAAACTGACTTTAAATTCTACAAGGGCAAAGACCATTCTTCTATTCTTATTGCACTCACTATCCAGTACCTGCACAGAGCTGAGCACAGGAGCTAAACAGAAGTGTGTTGAATAAATGAGTAAACAAATGGTTTATTGAACTTTCTTTCTTTTTTTTTTTTTTTTTTTGCGGTACTGGGGATTGAACCCAGGGCATCCTACCTCTGAGCTACACCACCAGCCTTATTTTTATTCTTTATTTTGAAAGAGGTCTCACTAAATTGCGGAGGGCCTCACTAAGTAGCTGAGGCTGGCCATGAACCTGGGTCCTCTGGTCTCAGCCTCCCAAGTGATGGGATTACAAGCATGCACTACCACGCTCGGCTTTATTTAACTTTCTTAAAGGAGCAAGAGTCTTCTAGCTTTTGGATTCCTCTGTAACACTTTGTTTTCTGGAATTTTAAGCCCAAATTTCAGAGTCTTTCCCAATGTAACTTCCAATTATTTCAGAACATAAGTAAAAACCAAATCATAGAAAATAAGAGTCCATGTAAATGGAAGAGAAGAGGTAAATTATTTCAAAGTTAGTTGGCCCTTTATACCTAGGCAATAAATTTGGTTCTAAAAAGGGAAATGCCCAAATTACATGTCAGATAACAATGCATTGGCAGAATCTTTCTTCCCTGAATTAAATTAAAATAGAAGTTATCAGGGGTCATAGAATTGTAGTATAGAATTGTCAGTGGTCAGGTAGTCTTGATTTTACATTGACTCTCTGCCACTTCCCTAATTATATGACTCTGAGCAAGGTACTTAAAGCCTCCAGCCTACGTTTCTTCATTTGGAAAATGAGGACTTTGATAATTATAATCCCCACAGGGTCACCATAAGAAGCGTTATTATAATGCTACTGACATAATAAAAATAATAGCTAGTACTATGGCATGATTACTAGACCCAGGTCCTGGACTGAGGGCTATCTGTGTAATACCTAATTTCCTCCTTGTGGTGGAGGAAATTGAAGCTTAGCAGAATCAAGTGATCACCCTACCATCTCACAGGAAGTGACTCTATGACTCCTGGCTGGTAAGCATCCCATCAACGTCAATTCCCTTACTCTTTGAGCAGCCTGATGAACCACTATCTTTTTATAAAAAGAATAACTAATGTAGCCTGATTTCTGAATTGTATTATTTCCTCAGGTCTATAGGGCATCCGTGCGCTGTATTGAGACCAATGTAAAAAGGAAGTGGTAGATGACACAGAAATATCAAGAATTACAGATTTTCTGTGGATTGGTTTTTATGTATGTTTCAAACCTCTTAGTATATTACTACTCTTGGGTACATCTTTCCAAAACCATGTTTTGATCAACAGCAGACTGCATATACAATAGTGGTTCTGTAATATTATAATGGAGCTGAAAAATTCCTATTCCCTAGTGACCTCATAGCCATTGTAATAGGATAGCACAGTCCACAACTCATGTTTGTGGCAATGCTGGTGTAAACAAACCAACTACAATGCCTGTCATATAAAAGAATAGCACATAGAGTTACATGAAGTACGTAATACTTGAAAGTGATAATAAATGACTAGTTGCTGGTTTGTGTTTACCATACTTTTAATCATTATTTTGGAACCTACTCCTACATATATATATATATATATATATAAACTTGTTTACTATCAGTGTGCTGTGTTATTCCAGCAGCACCATCAGATATCCTGTTAAACACAGGATATCTCTTGAGAGCATCATTTTCTTCTGTCTTTTATTTAATCTTGTGATGTTTTGTTCAATGTTATACCATAAGTATACATCAAGTTATGCCATAAGCATACATCATATAGCCTAGGTGTGGAGTAGACTTTACTATTATTGAGGTTTGTGCAGGTCCACACAACAATGAGATCACCTGACTCTGCATTTCTCAGGATATACTACCTCACTAAACATGTGTGATTGTACACTAAATAATTGAGGGGGGGGTGCCTGCTTTGCATGTTTGTGTGAGATTGTTAGATCAGTTAGATAAAACCATGGCTTCCTCTGACCCGGCCTGAGTTTTCCCTGATTCCCTGGACACAGTACACATTGTATGTCCAACCTCACCCCTCACTCAGCCTCCAAAGAGATTTTAGTTCCGGGTGGGGCATAAGTCACAAGAGCATTTTGCCACTTTGGTGAGTTATAGAAAGGTCAGTGGACTGAGGCTCCAGAGATCTGTCAAGTTCAGACATGTCATTCATCCATGATAGGACTCGGAGAAGGTCACTTTGGAACTTGAGTGTCACTATTGAAGGCATGAATCAGCAGTACAACTTTAGCCATTTTGGAGTGGCTTCTATAGAGACTTGACTTGTCTCAGAGACTGCTAGGCTAGGGAAGGAGAAGATGGAGATGTTCTCAACCTCTGTCTTCTACCCAAGCAGCTCTAATTTCATCACTTTTGTTTATTGGTGTTGACTAATTGGGTTAAAGGACTTCTGACCCATTAAGCTAGATGACTGTGTAATGGTCCTGGTTTAACAACCTCTGAAAGCACTTTCCTGACAGCCCTGGATGCCTTAGATAAGACCTCGGTGTTACACTGTACCACTCACAGTAAGGGATAGCAGTTTTACTAACAGAGGACTTAAAGAAGTAGAACTGAGGGTGTGGCTAAGAGGTAGAACACCCCTCGGTTCAATTCCCAGTAAAACACACACACACACACACACACACACACACACACACACACACACACACAAAGAGACAGTCTTCCTTCTTTTTGCTATCTCCTGCAAAGAAATCGAGTATTTCAAATAATATTCCTTCTCTGAAACTAGCCACAGAAAGGCTTTGGTTAGAAGTGAGACCAGATGAACTGGGAAATTATTTACTTCTTCTAGCCAACTATTTGGAGGGGAGAGAGGCGGTGAGGCACAAACCAGTTGTCCCCTTTAGCACTGTGGGGAGGAAGTAAACAAAACATTCCATTCCATGTGATTCAGAATTTCCCAGCTGCTAAGCCAATCAGCCGGTTGGAGAGCTCTAAATCACTAGTACTTTCCCAAACATCCTCAAAGCACAGAATCATCCCTTGCAAAGAGGCAGCATGTCTGGAGAGCCAGGTTTGCATTCAGGAGACCTGGTTGGAGGCTTTCATCTGCCTCTCCTGGGACATGGTTACCAAGTCTGTTAAAGGAAGGCTCTGGATGCATGTTGCTAAAGTGCCTTCTTGCCACAACATGGTGTTTTCCTCCAAGTAGTCCTGGAGTCAGCCAAATGGACAGCCTCAAGCCCTCTGGACTTAGTTAACTAACACTTTTCACTGTGGATGTAGAAATGTCTCAGGCCCCAGAGCTGGGCCATGATACACCCATTGACCTTCCCCCATCAGGCCCTCTACATTTTCCTTGTTGGCACTGCTGGTTCAAATTGTCTATTTATACTAAAATCTTCTTTTTTTTGGTATTGGGGATTGAACCCAGGGGCATTCTACCTCCGAGCTACACCCCCAACCCTATTTTTTATTGTTTATTTTTAAACAGAGTCTCACTAAGTAGCTGAGGCTGGCCACAAACCTGCGATCCTCCTGTCTCAGTCTCCCAAGTGCTGAGATTACAAGCATGCACCATCATGCCCGGCTTATATTAAAATCTTGATGTTGTGTTTTTCCTCTTGCAGCTAACAGTTTTCTTTCCACTTTATGCTGATGTTTTAGTGTAATATCTACTCCCCTTTTACTTTATTACAAAATGCCAGATATAAAAATAGCAGGTAATAAAATTTAGCAGAAACAACAAATAGGAAATAACAAGGGAAGGGTTGCATTATGGCAAAGCAGGTAACACAAAACTGATTTGGAGACATTTCTATTCTTAAAAGTTGTAAGACAAGGTTGTCACAGAGAACTTGTCACTGTCCAGCTTTCAGCCCCTCTCAGCTGCTTGCCCTGTTGCAAATCCTGGCTCATTTCCCCTCTTTCCAAGCCTCCTTCTAGGCAGCTCCTGGACACTTAAAGCTTCTTCCAACTTCATTTTCTTGAGCAATTCAGTTTTCTTTCTCCTGATTCTTCTGGGCTATACACTGGGAATTGTTTTTCACATCTAGAAAGACCAAACTAAAAGTAGTTTTGCTAAAAGTAAGCAAAAAAACAAATCAAGAAACCAAACATCAAGTTTGGCTCCTAAGAATGTTCTGTGGCTGCAGTAAAATGCCCCCCCCCATGCCTCCTGCAAATGCACAAGAACCTCCCTGCTTTCCTTGCTGTGAAGGGCATTGTTTCAGCCTCAACTTCTCGCTGCAGTCTTTATCCCAGCCATTACTGCTCACATACTCCCTTTGCTCAATATGCCAGGGTTCCTCCCTCTTGTTGTTACCAACCCTTCAAAAATTCTGCCCAATAAAAGATTTTTTAAAATCCCTTTAAAGAGAGAACTCCCATCTCCATGCAACCCTTGTCTAGCAAAAATGTTCTTGTTTTAAAATTTCCTCTAACACCTATTGCATTTGGAAAAATGCAATGAATAATTCAAACTAGCCACTGAGCAGGGTCCAGACTGAACCTGCCACTCTCCAAAATTCCATCAGACTGGGATCCTACCTACCCTCTCCCTGTGTACTGCAGCACTATTGAGCACTTAGTTCATAGGAGGTGCTCGCTAATACACGCCAATGAATAAAGGACAGACTTTTTGTGGCTAAAAGAAACTCTTTCACCTACTCAAATTCATATAGAAGAAACCTCTGGGAACTAAGCAGGCCAGAGCTATTTGTAGCTACTACTCTGGTCTAACTCAAGATTGTATCAGGAATAGACAACCCAAAGCAAAATAGATGAAAATTAGAAGCAAAATTTGAGTCTGATGTATTTTAACTGGAGTTGTTTATAGACTTTATTGTATATTTACTATAAAACTGAATGTACAAATGGGTACTAATTTAACAGTTATCTGTTTCATATATTAGGCTCCCTATACTATCATATTGGAGTAAAAGCACTCTACCATCTAAAGCTGTAATAATGTCAATCTAGAAGCATGGCATGGTATTACTTGAGGGGCAAGAATGTCTCCTCACCTGCCCTGTGAACACAGAACTTCATTTTGGATCCTACCACAGGCACTGCTATTTAGCAAGCTTCTGTAAAGTTAGTACAACTCATAATAGATAATTAATACCTAAATTTAATTCAGTTAAGTATGAAAGTGATTTCTAGACTGTAAATTCTAGTGAATACTTACTTATTAGCAGTACCCTTTAAAGCATATCTCTCCAGTTCTGCTGTGTTTTTAAACATTTATTATTATTATTTATTTATTTATTTATTAATTATTTATTGGTGCATTGTAATTATATATCAGGGTGAGATTCAAAGTGATACTTTCACAAATGTACACATGACGTGGGGTGTTTTCTTCTGCATCTCACCCTGCTCCCCCTCCTCCCTTTTCATACATGTTGGTGAGATAGGTTATATGGATGTAACATTATTTGAACTATTGTCTTCCTCAAGCATCTCCCCCCACACCACCCCTCATTCAGTCCCCTTCTATTATCCTACTGGTCTCTCTCCTCATTTGACTGACGTCTCCCTTTTGTTTCTTATTTTCTCTCTAGCTTCCACATATGAGAAAAAACATCTGAACCTTGACTTTCTGAGACTAGTTGATCTCCCTTAGAAGAATATTCTCTAGTTCAACCATTTTCCTGCAAATGGCATAATTTTGTTCTTTATGGCTGAGTAAAATTCCATGATGTGCATATACTACATTTTCTTTATCCATCTGTTGATGGGCACCTAGGTTGGTTCCATGGTTTGGCTATTGTGAATTGTGTTGCTATAAACATGGATACAGACATATTACTATGGTATTCTGACTTTAATTCTTTTGGAAAAATACCGAGAAGTGGTATATCTGGGTCATGTTGTGATTTCATTCCTAGTCTTTTGAAGAATCTCCAAACTGATTTCCATGAGCTTATTAGAAATGCAGAATCATGAGCCTCACTCCAACCTGATGCATCAGAATATACATCATAACAAGACTGGTAGGTGCTCCCTGCACACATTAAGGATGAAGAAGCATTGCCTTAGGACGTGAGCCCTGGAAGGGAAAAGGGAGAAAGAACACAGCAATGTGGGTCCCCCAAGGATCTTTCTGGTTTGCTCCTCTTCCTTCTCCTTTCCTTTATTCCAAAGTTGGAAGGAAGAGCCTGGAAGTCATTTATACATGTCAACCCCCTTTTGGACCATTTCCCTGTGGGTCTTTTACTCTGGAACAAACAAACAAGAAAACAAACAAAAAACCTCCTGCATGATAGGAATCTAAGATTATTATTCATCTAGAACCCAAACAACAAGGGATGCTGCTGTCTGATGAAATGGATGCCACTGAGACTTTATTAAACAAAGGGAAGCATACAACCACAAACCCATCCATTATTTGTGAATTCAATTTGGAGTTAGAAAAGACAAACTGGAGGGACAGGATAATCCACAGCTGCCAATCAGTACAGTGTATATTAGGCTTCCAGTGTATATTAGGGTACCACAAGTTGAGTTTCTAGTTGGCACAGCATTTGTGGGGTTGGGTACAAAATAGAAATACAGGAATCCTTGTTCAAAAATTATTAAACCAATTGTGGGGCTACGCTGAATGACCCTAATGACACTACACAAGTTTCAAGCCCATAAAACCAGCCTAGCTCTCAGGCTAAAAGGAGGGGAAGAGAGATGGATGCAGACATCTCCCATTCAGAAAACTTTTTGCAATCAAGAGAAATTGTCATTGGAACAGGTCCATGATTGGTTCATTATAGATAAGACTCTAAGATGAAACCACTCCTACCAAATACTGCTTCTTCATTTCCTCATTCAAATGTACCACCTGCAACACACATTGGTAGTTTCTTGGATGATAGCTTATTTTTTTTCCCCAAAGGATGTGTCGGGAAATACGCCAAGAGCTGTGTGTATGTATACTTGTATCACATTGAACTTCACTATGATGAATAATTGCAAGGCATTAATAAAAGTATATATAAGAAAGGGTATCTCACTCCCCTATCTTAATGGAGTGAGCAAAATAACATCTAAATAGGTCTATAATAGAGGCATCAGATTGTTAGAATGGAGGAATCAAAAAAGTATTAGGTATTTGAAACTGAATCACAAATCCACAAAATCTAAATGTATTTTACAGATTAGTGTATTTTCTCTCCCAAGAAAAGTTAATTTGAGGGTGTCAAAGTTCATAAGCAAGCCAAAAAGTAGGCTGTCTTAGGATACCACAAGTTGAGTTTCTATTTGGCACATCATTTTGCCTATATGGAAATTTTGTCTGCCATGTGTCCACCTATTTTTCTCCTGTATAAAATCTGGCCCTCTATTTCTCCTTTTTCTCACCCATTCTTCCCAAAATCTCACTCTTAGTCTCATTCCAGAGTGGACAGATCAAATCAAGTTCTGTCGGAGAGACCCAAATATGTGTAGGAGAGAATGGAGAATCTGTATTTAATATCAGGCTCAAATTAAAAAAAGAGGCAGCTTATTTTAGACCTTGCAATGCCCAACAATAGTGAAAAGTTTTCACATCTTCAGGCATCAAATCCAATTAACCTTTTATAGAACACTTTGATGCAAGCTGCATTCAGCTAGAGCAGTTGATTGATTAGCAAGTTCTGCCCTGCAATATGAACTGGGAAAATTCCAAAAGCTTCATGTTACAACCATTTGTACAAAAAATCCAAAAGGATGCCACTGCTTCAAAAGAGGTTTTTACCTTTGACATTTGGAGGAGAATCCCTGTATTATAATTACTACTCCAGACAGTAATACAGCATGTTGAGACACAGGTGCTGACCCCTCAGTGAAGTATATTACTTAACTGATCCCACCTAAACCCCTGAATCCCTAAGGTGGCAATTCATGTTCACACCTCAGGAAACCTACCAATCATTCCTTGTTGTGAACCTAATGTGCAGTACATGAACACTGGAAACACAGATATTAAACTTGTAAATATCAAGGTACTAGTATGATTGTTGTTTGTCAAACAAGAACTCAGATCACATAATTTAACCAGGCTGACATTCTCTCAAATAGCTGGTATTCACACAATCAAGATTTAGGTTTTTCTGAGCAAAATGCTTTCAGGTATAGAGCAAAAATATTAAGATTAAACAGCTGATGGGATGGTTTGAGGCATCTTGTTCTATAAAACATTTTACCCATGATGGATACACTCAATTCATTCACTCTTTAAAAACACTTTCTGATGTGCACACTCATTTGAATGGGGTCCAGCTGGCATCAGAAGTAGGGCATCTTGCACAAATCATCCTGTGACTTGCGGGTGGGGGTGGGGCTTTCTGAAGCCTTGCTTTTGAAGGGTACCAGTGACACATATCCAAGGCTATGCTTTGCAAGAAGCCGGGCACGCATCCTGCCTTCCTCCAGCTCCATTGCAAGCCTGGAAGCAAGCCTGACTATGCTTTTGTGAGTTTGAACCTACATCAGGTTGAGCCAACTCAATCAGTGAGGAAACACAAATGCCCACTTCATTTTTATTCAGCTGACCAGAGGCTTGCAGTGAAGAGCTTCCTAGGACACCATGGCAGAGAAGCTCCAGGAAGTAGGGCTTCTTTAAAGAAGACACATCCTTCTGTAACCATGTGCCTATCAGAGGGCTGGAAAATTCCCTTCAAAGGAAAAAGAGAACCTCCAGCTAGGGTCTAGTTGTGATCATCTAGTGCTAAAATTCAAGAGCAGAGATTATGAATTTACAGGAGCTGAATCTCAAGGGCTGTCCATTTCAAATGAGGTGATATTATGATCCATTGACTGTAGAGGCTTCTATTTGTTTTTCAGTCTTGGGGTTCGTTTAGTGACAAATAGATATTTTCCTATATTTTTCAATGGCATGAGAGGTAGCACATCATAGTACTGAAGAGTGTATACTCTGTAGCCAGAAAACAGGGTTTTAATCCTAGTTTAACCATGTTATAATTTTCTTATCTTGAAGAAGTTACTTAACCTCTCTGGATCTCAGTTTTCACATCAATAATATAAGGATAATATAGCCTCTACCTCATAACATTATAATGACTTAATAATTATCAATAAGGCACTTAGAACAGGGCTTGACACATGGAAGGTGCTTCTTCATCCTCCAGGCTGTAAGAAAAGATGGCCAGGGCCAGGGCCAGTATTTTTCTATTCACAAACTTCTTTTGGTTTCATTGATTTTTAGCCTTCCTTAAGTGGATAACAACAAAACAGTTCTCTGAAACTATAAGCCCATAGAGCTGCTAAATTGGTTCCATTGGGATTTAGAGACTCCTAACATGAATGCAGACTGAAGTAGTCAGGGCAACCTTTGTGGAAAGGAGTCATTCATTAATTCAACAACTATTTACTAAGCACTTCTTGTGAGCCTGGCATGGTGCTAGTGCTTGGGATGCACCCCTCTTGAGAAACAAGAGGAACCAGGCTCTTCTCTGTACTTGGGCTTGGCCTGGAAGAATTTGGATGAATTGCATGTAAAGAGTTATGGAAAAGTGTTGGCAAAGGTTCAGATATACGATAAGGATGGTAGCCTTGGGAGAACACAAAGTTTATTTAGGGTGGTTTCTAGAAGCCAGGAGAATTTGATAACACTACTGATACAGAAGGAATAAGTGAGATATCAGGCAACAGCAAGAGGTGAGCAAGTATATATTGGAGGAAACAAACACATACATACACACACACACACACACACACACACACACACACACACACACACCCCACTGGGAGAAGAAATGGGTAGAGCCTGGGAGTAAGGATAACTGGAAACTCATTTCAGGATTCTAGGAGCAGCATAAGGTCCAGACACACAGTAGTGGTGACAGAGAAGGAAACAAAGAGAGGCAGATAGTGCTTGAAGAGAAAACTGATATGAATCTGTGACTGAATTTACCAGATAAAGAGGAAGAAGAAGAAAGCTTGACTCCACGTTCCAGATAAAAGAGGAAGAAGAAAATGTGATTCAACTTCTCCTAACCAGTCGAGATAATTAATGCATTAACTTGGCTCAAGATACAGAATCTCCAAGATTACTGAGTTTAAAGATAATCAATTTTATAGACTGATTGTTAGAGTTGAAGGGTGTTCTACTCAAGATAACACATTAAAGATTAGTAGCAAAGCTGGAAAGATAGATCTAATCTTTAATCTCTACTACCACACAAGGGAAAGGATCATAGAAAAGTATGGGAAAACTCAGAGTGGAATTCTCTGATAAGCCATGGGCCTTACTCTGAGGCTTGGAGAAAGTATCTAATCTCAAAAGATTGTGAAGAGCAAAGCAAGAGCTATTGAACTCAGTAGAGCTCATGGTTGTTGGGTTTTCTCTCTTCTCCATTTGACCCCAACCTCATTTAGACTCCATGGCATATCTTTTCTTTTTCTAAAATTGCAATTAACTTGTGGGTCAAGGCAGCACACATTAAGCAACCACCAGAAGAGAATTCTTGGAGCTGCACTGGATTCCTTAGGGGATTTTCTGGGTGGTGATGGAACACAGTATATTTGCTTAGTTCAGAAAACAGGTTAATGTTAGCTATAATGTGATTCAGTGACACAGTTGCAGACAGCTGCACCATAGACCAGGCAGCAAGGAGTAAATGAGGCCTATCTGTGCACATTCAGATGGACTGACTGCTGGCAACGGTGCTTCTAAACTCATATGCCAACCTAGAGTACTAGAATGCCTGAGCTGGAAGGAAACTCCAGAACCACTGTGGCAAGCCCTATAGTTTTACCAATGAATAAACTGAGGCCAAGAGAGGTAGTGAAGGAAGAAGAGTATACAGTAAAGTGAAAGGAGCAGGACCAGGAGGGTGGGTAAGAGCATAGGTGCCAGAATTAGGTAGATGTTAGTCAAATTACCTTCTCACAGTCTCAGTTTTGAAAACTTTATTTTATTTTTATGTATTTTTTGGTAGTACTGGAATTGAACCCAGGGGCATTTTACCTCTGAGCTATACCCTTAGCCCTATTTTATTTTTTTGTTTTGAAGCAGGGTCTCAGAGGTTGCTTAGAGTCACTCTAAGTTGCTGAGACTGGTCACACACCTGTGATCCTCCTGTCTCAGCTTCCCAAGTGCTGTGATTACAGGCATGTGCCACCACACTCAGCTGACTTTATTTTTTAATGGAAAAAATAATATCATATAATAGCATCCTTAATAGGAGGTTGAGAGTATCCAACTGAATGCTTCAAGAAAAGCTCAGCTCTGAGGGTCATTTTGAATTTTCTACCCTTTTCCCCTGTGTGAAAGGTTACCATAGGTGCCCCAATACCTAACTGTCATGGTACAGGTGGACAGAAAGTGACCATTCCTTCAGCTTCCTGCTCATCCTCCTAGGGCTGCAAGACTCAGATCAACCACAGTGCAAACATGTAGCTTCCTTCAGCATCTGCTGCATCATGAATACGGGTGGCTTGGAGTTGGAGACATTGGAATCACAAGAGTTAAGAGCAAAGCAAAAGTTGGCCGATGTATTGGTCTCTGAGGTCCCAGTGGCAGTCAGCCAACTTGCTTTGTTGAGGCCAAGGGGAACTTGAAAACGAAGAAATGGGAAGTACCTTACAGGGAGGACTTGTTTGGTTTTCTTCCTGGGGGAAGGGTTTTCCTTGCAGTAGTTGAACACATTTCTCTCTCAACCCAACAATGGGATTTTCTGATAGAAATTACTTGCCACCAGGTCAAAAGAGAGAAAAATAAGGTAAAGAACATTTGTTAGGTAAGCAATTACTATGTGTAGGCACTGAGCTAAGTATTTTATATATGTTAGCTTATTTATTCTTCACAAAAATTCTATGAAATAAGTATTAGTATTATAATATTAGTTTTAAAGAGATGAAAACAGAAAGAAATGGCACAGAATGGAGAAGTACATTGGCCAGAATAGTACAGTTAGTAAGTGAAGGATCAGGGTTAAAGGTCAAGTAGCCTAGCTCCAATAGCTCCCATCTTGTTGATGTTCTGTTGCTGCCTGAACTTTACCCAGTGAGGGAAGGAGCAAGGGTAGAAATTACAGACCAGGAACATAGGATGTGCCAGTGCACTGCAAACCAGGCAACGGAACAGAAAAGAAAAAGGGAAAGAACAGAAAGGAAAAGAGGGAGCATTAGTCCAAATTATCACCGTGTCCAAAAGAAGGCTGAAACGTAGGAACCAAATGTAACTCTGTCCTAGAAATTGTGTTGCTAAATGAAGTCTCAACAGGCTTTCCAAAACACATAGCCAACAAACAGGCACATTAAAGAGCTCTGACAAGGTGATAAGGGGTGACAAAGCATCTCGCATCAAGTCTTTACTGATGACAATGGGCGGGAGCTTCACCAACCAGCCACTTATGCCAGCCCATGGGGATAGGAGGTGGTAAACACTGCTGGCGGTCCCGGCGGTCACATGGGCTGGACACTCAGTAGTCCTATTCTCCTTTGTCCCTCCCTAGCTGTGCATGGGATCTTGAACCTCAGTTTCCTCATCCATCAAATGGCATTAAGAATAACCCTCATTGGGTTACGGTGAGTCAGGTAATCCCCATGTATGCAGATCCTCACTCAGAGCCTGGCACACTGAAAAACTAGATTATAGATTAATTAATAATGAACATGGATTGTCACCAGCCTCAAGTGACTGTGGCCCACCTTTTTATGTGTCAATATGGCTTTGGCACACTTTGCAGGCATATGCTTTATATGTGGCGTTCATCGCTAGTGTTCACTCTTCTACTTGACTAAATAATTTGCAATTAGAATAAGAAGCACAGAACACAGGTAAAAGGCAACACCTAAGGGTTTATTTATATTTAATGTACAGAAAATAGCATAAATGCTCTATTTTGAGTCTATAATAAACTTAGAGAGGAGCTGCATATTTTTACACATTTCTACAATGTGCATTTTTATTTTGATTATGGAGAACTGAGCATCTGCTAGGAATATTAAAAATCAAAAGCAGTGTTGAGCCTTAACTACAATAAAGCTATTAATATGAAGTTGGGAACTCTAAATCTTCCCAAACCATGTAGTCAGAATGACTTCATTTTTCATATTAAACAAAAGTCAACTGATGATTGAAGATCCTCTGAAATGCTATAAAAATTCTATTATAATGGAAACTAGGAGATGTGCCCAATAATTGTTAAACAACATAGGGAAATAGATGTCCCATTCTAGCATTAAAGAAATTGCATTAAATCCTGGAAAAGGCACTAAAAACTAAATTGAAACATCTTAAACAGTTTATTAAAGTTTGCTTTAAAATACAATGCCAGAGAAACCAATAAAGTAAAACGTGAGAAAATGCAAACCAGTCTGACTAAAAACAAGGAGAACAAAGGTATCCCGGATACTAGTTTTGTAACTCCTCCCACCATTTACTCTTTTTAAAAAATTATCCAGCAATTTTAATGTGTGGTATTTTAGATGTTTCATAGTATTACAGGAAATAAATATGACTCTTAAAAGTTACCATTTATATGGTAAGTTATAAATTATCTGAGGCTGTTTGCCTATCTATGTAATAGGGATAATTACTACAGTATCCACCTTATAGAATTGTGAAGGTTAAATGAGAAGCTTATAGATAATTGTTTGTTGTGCATAGCAAGAGTGCAAGACATGGTTGCTATTTTTACATTAATAAATTTAAAGATATCCCTGCCATATCACCCATAGGAGAGGGAGGAAGGAGGAGCAGGGTGGGATGCACAGATGGAGATATGCTAAGTAATGTGTACATGCATGTTTGTACCACTTTGAACCTCACTAAATTGCTTAAACAATAAATCTGAACACCACTTGAACACTCCCTTTTCTTGGAGGGGCAGTGGTCACAGCTCTCCCACTTGTGAAGAGAAATTGTGGAATATTTCAGGGACACTGCTACTCATGATCTTTCTTATTATGCAATATCCAGAGATCTAGGGTTGTTTGGGGGCAGCTATCTTTTGGTAAAGTTGAAGGACAGCTATATTTTACTAAGATCTAATTAGAGGCTGGGAAGAAAAGGAAACAACTAAAGTCAGTAATGAGAAAACTTGGGAGAAAAGGTGATTTTGAGCTAATGGCTATAACGAGCTGAGCTGTTTCTCTCACCAGTCAGATGGGAGAATCTAGGGCTCGCCATACATGACCCATATGTACTGATAATATAAAAAATAGTTCTACATGCTTTGTTGTGGAGAAATAGTGAAGTTAGTCTAAGGATTAGATTTATGATGTAGTCTCGAGGTTAATGGTGAACAAGAAATATTTTCTCAAAAACAATGGAAAGAAATATCCCTTGGGTAGGCAACTCAGCCGGAACAGGTGCTTATAAGTGCCAAGTAGGTGTAGTGAAGGGCTTTTCAAAAGGACTTAGAGAGGAAGAAACTCTCCCTTTCTTTTGGATTATTTTCTGAAAGGTTCTTGCTTTATTCTGGAATAGCTTAGCAACACGGCAGTTATCATGTTGGAATTTTGATGACACTCATTTAGGAGGAAAAGCAATTGAATCAGGAGCCTTCTATGCAAGAATTAAGGCATGTTTGGAAACCGAATTTCTGGAGCGGCTAGCCCCCCAAACAGCTTAGATACCAGGTCAGAAACTAGGTAAGTTGGCAAGCATCCACAGAAGCACAGGTGCAGAGCAGATCTAGGCAAGAAACCAAGAGTACAGTAAATAGACATTTTTGGAGCACCTTGTAGCAAGTCCCAGGAAAACTCGCTGAATCAGTATATGTATAGGCATGGGACACATGTAGTATTAATAGTATTAACAGCAATGATAATGATGAGAATTGCTATTATCCTCTGAATGCAAAATGAACAGAGAATATGTTTGGCTGTGCCCACAGTGTCTTTCTTTCATGCTTGCAACAACTTGGACTCACTCCTATCTTATCTGGTTAGGCATTGAATTTAAAAAGTCCTTAGAGAATATCATTCATTAGTTCCTTTATAGAACTTTGATCACTCCTTACCAACTAGTTATCTATATTAATTTGTTGTCTGTGTCACAAAACTGTAATCTCCACTAGGACTATGTCATGATGTTCACTCACCATATACATCAAGTACTTAGTACACTGTTTGGAACCTCAGGACATACTTGCAGACCATCTTGTGAATATATGACAGATTGAATAGTTAAGAAAGAAAAGAAGGAACAAAAGAGAGAGGGGGGATGGAAGGAAGGCAGGGAGGAAGGAAAGGAGAATAGAGAAAGGGAGGGAAAGAAAGAATGAACTTGAGGCTTAGGCTTACCCGCAGGCACATGACCAGGAAATCACAGAGCCAGTATGTTTTACTTTCCAAGCCTGTGCCTTGAGGTGTTATATCATATGAGTAATTATAAAAGAAACTCTGGGTCCTTAGTATTGAGAAGACTATAACAGAAACTACTCTCATTTGCAAAAAACCATTTTCCTCTGGGTACAAATGCATTTCATAGCATAGAAAGTTTCGGTGCAGTTAGGAAGAAGAAGGGTGTGATAGAGTTAGACAGGGGCACAGGTGAATCTAGATGAGGGACAGTAGGGATCTCAGTCAATGAAATTCAGAGAGGACACAAGAGGTTTTAATGGAAATATTTGTGAAGAAAAATAGAACACAAAGAGGTTTGCCTCTGTCAACAGCAAGATCTCTTAAGTACTTCCATCTTTCTGATCTGACCCACAGAGAAAAACCCTCAGTGATGAAAGCCAGTCTAATAAACTACCTGTTCATTATCAAAATGACTATCAGAGAATCAAAAGTACTTCAAAGCCATTTAAAAACATGTACATGGAAAAAATACATGATATACTCGGATCTCTAATATTGTCATTTTTTTAAACCTGTCAACATGCTTCTGAAAAATCCTAATGCCAGAACCATTTGGTCAGCAAAAGAATGTATTTAATGGCTGAACTAAATCTTTGCTTTGATTCTCAGACCTTAACATGGTGCTAATGGGTGGCTTGGGGGATGGGCACCACAGTCTCTTCCAATTTCCATCCGCTTTTCTGCAAATAAACATAAAATTTAGATAAACCCATAGTATTTATTATCGAACACATATTCAAGACAACTCTCATTAAAAAAGAAAGAAAGAAAAGAAAAAAATAAGATAAAAAAGAAAGGAAGAAAAAAGCCAGAATGCTATCTGTAGCTGTTGACATCCATTCAAAATCCAAAGTAATTGTTTAAAGATGCAGACGTGATCCTGAACTTCTCCTTAAACTCCTCCAGTGGCTTTCCATTGCCTCAGAATAAGTTCCAGATCCATCTCCACTGCTCAGAAAGCCCTGCCTGACCTGAATCTTGTTCTTCCTTCCTGTCTCTTCCCTCTGTACTTCTCCACTAACTTTTGATTTTTCTTTGGATGCTTGAGTAACTTACCAAGTCCCAGGTGCCTTAGCTCTGCCATTCCCATGCCTAGATCTTCTCATGCCCCAGTGAAGATGTTTCAGCTCAAATGCATCTGCTCAGAAAGGCCTTCTGGGCCACCACCTAAATTAGCATTTGCCACTGCTACCACCCCCATTCTCTAGCAGGATTTGATTTAGGTTTTTATCATTGACTTTGCCACCATCTGAAGTTAACTTTTTTATTCATCTCCTCCTACTAGAATATAAGCTCGATGAAAGCAAGAGCTCTGAGTGTGCTATGTATGCCTCATGTCTAGATCTGTGGCCCGTTTATAGCATGCCCCTGCCGTTAAACACTTACTCAGTATCTAAGTCAAAATTCAACCAAGAGTGGGGCAAGCTCTATTTTCCAATGTGCCCACTTCAGCTGTGTTGTTATGAATCAGAAAAGAGCCAAAAATACAAGAGAAGAAATCCAGATTAATTAATCTGATCTGGCATTTAGAGTGAAAAGATTAGACTGAATCCTAGCTATAATCTGAAACTATATGCAGGACAATATTTGGTTTCATAAGTAGGTCAAGATGGATTGCATTTGAATACACTTTAAACTGCATTTTAAATTGTCCCACTACGTATCCATTATTAGTAACAATATTTTTTTAGTAATAATATTTTTAATAAAATTGCATATATCCTTCCCTATTGTAATAAATAATTTATCAAATTAGGAAAAGTGCCCATCTCCTAGTCTCCAGAAATCAAGCCCATCATTTGTAAGCATGAAGGATGGAGGGTGTGGGAGAAAGAGATGATTGTAGCAGGGTTTCATCACAGATCCTTAAAATGAGTTACCAGCTTCAAAATTATCTAACCTAACCTCTCAGTTGAAAACAGAGTGTACAAGATACTAAAGATAATAATAGCCCTAATGCATCATATTTACATTTTTAAATTATAGTTTTCAAAATACTTTCCCATATATTTTGTGCTTTGATATTTATAATCAGGTAAGAAAGTCAGGAATGCTGCTATCATTTACCATTCCACATATGGGAACATAATGAAGTGGTGACTTTCCCTAGATGTGCAGCCAGCTTGCAGAGAGGACATCAAAAATGGATTCCTACCCTCCTACCTACCATTTTTGGCCCCATCTTTTAACTAATGAAGAATGGTGACTAATATTAGAAGTTTAAAAGTTAAAATCAATTTCTCTTTCTACTATCTGCTTTCTTTCCCCAATGTTAAATGGTTTGTCCAAAGTCACCCAGCTGGCAGGGGCAATGCTAACACTAGAACTCAATATAGAATTCTCACCCATTCACTGTGGTGGCTTATTAAACATGATCTGAAAACTCATACTATACCACCAGCATGCACAATTCTAGCTCAATACACAATTAAGCTCCAGCTATCAGTCTGGAGCTAAACTGACAACATAAAATAAATCATGCAATAAAATACTATGAAACCAGTAAAAATAATTCTTTTGGAAACTATTTCATAATGATGATATTTATAGTTAAGAATTTATTCTGTACTAAATACTCTCCTTTACATATATATATATAATGCATGTGGTATATATTATGATAAAATAATAATATATATTATATATAAATTAATTTTCATATTAATTTAATTCTTATAACTTTTTCAGATAGAGATTATCTTGTGCAGAAGAAGAAATTAAGGCACAGCAGGGTCAAATGACTTGGATAAGTTCACACAGTTGATAAGGGTGGAAAAGTCAGAATTTGAGTCTGGGCTTTCATTTACAGAGCCCATGCTCTTAACAAATATAGACACTCCCTAGGAAAATGGTTACTATCTGATGCAAAGTGGAAACCTCATGTGTATGTGTTCATCTGTGTATGTGTATTTGTATACATATAAATTCTTTTTTGACATAAATACATATTTTAACATAAAGTTATTAGGAGCTATCTTTTATTGTCTACCTACTTAATATGCCAGATATTGTGCTAAGTGCAGACTATATATTAGCTCATTTAATTTTTCTGACAATCTTTTGTGGTAGGTATTATTTCACCCACTTTACTAATGTCATCATAGGGGATAAGGAACTAGTCTGTCTCCAAAATCCATGTTCTACACTCAAAAAATTGTAGCGGTGGTTGGTGATTTCACAGCAGTGAGATTATTGGTGATTTCAATGTCTTCTTGTGAATCTTCCTATTTTCGAAATTTTCTACAATGAAACCTGGCTTCTCAAAATCAGAAGAAAACAATTAAAAGAGGCAAAATGTGTGAGATTAACTACATGCTGCTAGGAACAGAGTGTGGCTCTCAGCCAGAGTGAGCCTACACAGCAGATGGGTGTTTGGGGGAGAGCAGAGTGAGCACAATCTAGGATACTGCCAGGAACCACACTGGAGCCTTTGATGGCCCATCAGAGTAATGCCTAATAAGCCTTTATGATGGACCAGATACTCTTCTACGTGTTTTGCATAGATTGACTTACTCACCTCTCATGATGACCATATGCTAGGTGTCTCTAAAAGTCTGTGATCCCTATACAGGATTAATTCATTCACTGGATATTTATTGAGCACTTGCACATGCCATACATTGGGAATATTAAAATAAGCAAGACATGGTCCCTGCCCGGCAGAGTCCTTGGTCCTTTCAAGAGGAACAAAACAAATATAAAAAAGTGATATTTTTAACAGAGAATAGCAATTAAATGTTATTGGGATTTTAACATTGTCACAAGACTACAGCAACAACCCCTCCTGAGCTTCTGGCCTTCCACACAGATTTTGGATTTGTCATGCCAGTCTACACTACCATGTAAGACAGTTCCCCCAAAATCTTTGTCTCTGTCTGTTTCTCATACACAGGTATATCTCTTATTGGTTCAGTTCTGTCTCTCTGGAGAACTCCGAGTGCTGCAAGTGTACTCTCTGATTTAATTTTTACAATCTTATATGTTAAATTACCCATGAGAAAGAGACTGCTATTCTCACTTCCATTTTCCTAATAAGGAAACATTTTGCTAGCTTCCCAAGGTCACACACATGGAATTTAACCTAGGTCAGTATGACTTCAAAGATAAGACTCTCCAATCTTCTGCTATGTGTCCTTGAGAGTGGAGGACTGAGTGCTTAGGGAACACAGGATGGAGCACCTTTCTCTCAACCTGCTCTGTATGCGGAGGCTTTGTTGAATAGGGCACTTTTGTTTGATCTTGAATGATCAGGACCTACTGTTACTGAATAAAGAGAAACTGAACAGCATTTGCAAGGGGCTCTGTCTGGCTGGGACAGTGAGAGATGAGGGTGGAAGACAGTCTGTGTGTGTGACATTTGGATTTCAGCTTATAAGCACGGGGAACAATCACAGGCAGGCAAGGACATCATTCTCTGATGACTGTGAGGAGGACATATTGAAAGGTGGAAACTGCAAACCTTGGTCAGATGTGTTAGCAGGAGACCAGAGGGAGGGAACACAGTCAAGAGCTATTTAGGAAGAGTAGTCTTTAGTTCTTGAGGACCAACTGATATGGGACAGGAAGGAAGTAAGGAATCAGGAAAGAATCCAAACACTAACTCTAGCTTGGCTATCTGGTAGATTCAGTTCTTCAGATTAGAAGCACAAGGAGGCTAAGAGAAACTTAACGGTTAAAGTTAATAGCTCAGGAATAGGGTTCTACCTGCTATAGGGCCTAAAGACAATTTCCTATTACCTTTGATATAGCTAGTGTTATAAAAAATTTTTGCTTGTCAATTTCAGGGATTCGCTAAGGCTATCTGTGATAGTAGGTGCACAGTTAGATCATCTATATTCTAGTCTTATTCACTATATTTTAAATTTTGGAGACTTCTCATGGTAAGAAAAGTAATGTGATATCATCTTATATTCTAACTCCAAACAATTCTCAGAGGTGGCCTGGAATATGACATTGAGATAGATGCTGGAGCCAAAGAGAAATATAGGTGTGGTTGACTAATGATGCCATTCATGGTCAAGAAGAGAGTGACACGTCACATGGATTGAGGATAAAGGATGATAGCTCATGCTAATGAATTTACGAGATAGTGGAGAGAAGGGAGAAATCTGCAAGGCCTATCTGTAGAAGAGATGCAGGAATAATCTACATTAAAAAGCTAATCAGCAAGCAGTAATGTCTAGCCTTTGAATGCTAAGTAATCAACTAGTAACAATCAGGCAGAGAGAGGACCATGTGAGAAAATCACTGGCATTTGTACAATGCTCTTTCAGATGTTTTCATATTTATTATCTTCTTTGGTTTTCACAATGCCTCTATAATGTAGGGAGCCAGCCAAAGAAGTTCTAGAACTCATGCAAAGTCACACACTAGCGAGGAGACATAGCTCCTCTTCAAGGCCCGGCCCTTCCCATACACTGAACTGATTCACCCTTTGCAGACATATGAGCCTTTAGAGCAGACGAGAAAGCTATAAATGGTCACATTGTATGTGCACTAAGTAGAATGATGGCCCTGGGGACACGTTCATTTGTGTGTTTTTTGGCAGTGACTCAACCAGCCTCAGCACCTTTGAACGTCAAAGACACCATGGGTTCCAAGTCTTTGTCTATTCACATTTCAGGAATCATTACTAAAATAAACTTTGCTTTGTCTTCTTACAGAGTGAATAAAAATCCTTGGGTGAGTTCTTTCATTTGTCCTTGGTTTCCTCAACTGTAAAATGAGTTGGACCCGTTTGGTTAATCTTCAAACGAAGGAACACACTATCATGTGTTTGCAACAATGGCCACAGCTTTCACAGAATGTCAGTGAACATGAGCTGTCCTTCTTAGGAGAAAAAGAGCTTTTTGTTAATGGTGGGAGCCAGGCCATTGGACAAAATGCTCTGTAGAATGTAGGCTGTGAAAGTTTAGAGTCCATTGGGCTAGTGATATCACAGAGTGACCCTTCTCATTATAAAATCCTAGGAAACAATGGGTGCCCCTGAAAGGAGTTCATTGGGACAAGACATTTCTGTGTTCAGTAGTCTTCTTCAAGTTGATAAGTCTAAAGGACTGTGACCTGATAATAAAATTAACATGCTTGGTTATGAAGAAAACACCATGTCATATCTAGTTGGTCTACCATTTGCTTGCCAGCCAGAAACTCAGCCAAACAATTTTAAGTATGAGCACGATTTTACAATTACTCCATTACACAAATAAAGAGCACTTGTCTAAAAGTCAAGGCTGGCTAATGAACGTTGATTCTGCCACTTAACAGTTGGTCACCTTGAGAAAGTCGCTTAACCTCATTGAGTTCCAGTTTCCTCTTATTTAAAATAAGGATAATAATACTTATTTTTTTCACCACACATGTGACTATATACATGACTATGTGATATTCTAAACAGTACAGTCCTAGACTCTATGCTTCTGAAGATGGGGATGGTAGCTGCTCCCCACCTTTTCTTTCATATTCAGTGCCTGCCACAATACCTGCGACCAAATGAAAAGCTCCAAATATATCTGTTGAATTAATTAAGCACATTTTAAAGCTTTTAAGCATGTGTAAATGTCACATGTTTATAACAATATCCTAAGTGAGTACAATATTTTACTCCTTGTACTGTGTGTTAAACATACGTAATATGGGTAACTCTGTTCAACCTCTTTTTAAAAAATTCTAAAACAATAGTCCTGATATACAATAGAAGTAAATAGGAACCAAAAATAAAAATTAAGATTTTAATTAAGATTTTTGGCATATGGCCCCCCAAGTTTGTGAGTTGATGTGTAATTCTGATTCTTAAATGACCCTTACCATGAGGACAGCATCTCTTCCATTAAAAAGTTCAAGCTTAGAGCTCTATCTGAGCTTTCAGCTCTAGCTTTGGGCTTGGAATCATGAGTTAATGCAAGAACATGACATTCACAAATTTACTTAAACATGTGGGAAGAATAAGTCTGAGAGGCTCCACCAGCAGACATTCCTAGAATCTGTATGAGAATCCCAGTCTTCTGAATGCCCAACTGTCATTTAACACATGGGTCACACAGGCTAATGTTGACAGACTTCTGCAGAAGGAAGTTGGCTTTCCTATCACTGAAAAGAACTCAGATGCCTATTTAGATATTAGCTCACTGAGTATTTTTTTCCTGAACACTCTCCCATTCTCTGATCCACATACAGTGGCTTCCTCACTATTTTTTTTTTTTTTTTTTTTTGCAGTACTGGGGATTGAACTCAGGGGCATTCTACCTCCGAGCTACACCTCCAGCCCTATTTTTTATTCTTTATTTTGAAACCGGGTCTCACTAAGTTGCGGAGTGCCTCACTAGGTAGCTGAGGCTGGCCGCGAACCCGGATCCTCCGGTCTCAGCCTCCCGAATGCTGGGATTACAAGCGTGCGCCACCACACCCGGCGCTAATGGATATTTGAAGAGGGCAGAGTGAATACTGTGGATAGAAGAATCCCCCAAAACATAATGTGAGACATAACACTGTGTAAGCCAGATCAGAGGCTGAAG